>CM052293.1:12566451-12730678 GCA_028455765.1 Lasioglossum oenotherae | reverse complement strand
CTCTCTCTCTCTCTCTCTCTCTCTCTCTCTCTCTCTCTGTCTCTTTCGCTTTCTCCTCTCCGGGCACACTCTCCCGCAACGCATGACTGTTTGCCGGATCCCGCTGATGCCGGTCTATTCTCTGGGTTCCCTCCACCTGCACCCTCATCCCGGTTTTCCTCTTTCTCCACCTATCTGCACCACTTTTTCTATCTCCACCTTCCTCTCTCTCTCTCTGCTCATCTCTGTACTTATTTTTCTTCCTCACTCTACATGTCCCGAGGTATAGCGGTCTCGTCTCTCCTGGGACTGTAGTCGGGACGATATTAGGGTTACTGAACTCGAGAACTGTGATTACTATCTCCCTGGATTGCCTCAATCGGTCTGGCGATTTTTTGGATATTGGTACCAGCTGGGAAGTTCAGCCCTTCAAAGGTCCGATCGTAGAATCTTGTCGAGGAGGCAACACTCCGGGCGGTACCTTTGATGTTGGTCGTTCGACTGCCCCTTTGAATTGGTTGTATAGACGCGCGGGAAATTTAAATCGACTGGAATCGAATATGCTCAGTTCGCGACAATAGCTAACGATTACAAGTCTATTAATTTTAATTTGAAATGTGATATTCATGTTAATTTTGCAAGATCGAGAAGTTAATAAAGAAGAAACATAATGAAACGATAACTGCAGAAAATATACTTCAAGAATATTACGGAGTTGCATTACGGAATTATTTAAAAAATCCTGATTACAAATAGGTTGGAAAGGAAAGTGTTCGTGGTTGCTGCGAGCGGTTAGATCGGCAAGTTGCATTCTCAATGCGCACGTGCTCCTGGCCAAGTCGTTCGTACGTGGGGGATGCGCGGGTGTACAAGTCAGTGTGCCGGCAACAACCCCCGGGGACCATTGATCTGACGTTCCCCGCGGTGACGTCACGGCCGCCGAACAGAAACGGGTCAAACGTCACGAAAAATGGCTCTGTTCGGGGGGGCGAGATGGGGGCCGCTGGCTGCGATTCAAGGATGTATTGTATTTCACTCTCATAAATCGATCGTTTAGCGTCGTTCCCCGGGTTCGACTTCACGGTTTGCATCCGAAAACACGGGAAGAGACGATCGATCCGTGAAACCAGTCACGGTTACCCCTGCCGAAAAAAAGATTCGCGATCACGCGAACCACTGTCGCTTTTCAGCAGGCCGACTTGGGAAATTCAGGTCTCGAAAGAAGGACGCTTTCCGCGTCTCGCGAGAAGTCTTTTGATACAACGGTTAAGCCGTGACGTCACACACGTTGACCAATACTCCGGTTAGAACCGAAAGTGCAAGTGGAATGACCCAATCGGACGGCTTGCTGCCGCATTCCTTTCGAATTCCTGCCAGGAGACTTCTTGCGAGGCACGGAGAGCACCTTGCTGGGTGGACAAACCGTGTTTAAAAGGGGTTTTGGGGGTTGTGGGTGGCTGACTAGGGGATGGGGAACCTTGTAGCAAGACGATCGAGTTGGCTATTACGCTGCAATCATACAATTTCATCGATTCAAACATGACTCAACCGATGGGAGCAAAGGTATCATTATTCTCGAGAATCTTCCATAGGCACAGAGCTAGAATGAAAGCTCTCCTGAAGCTTTCCAGGTTGTGGTCATCGATTGTTTCGAGATTTGCAAGATTGGCTCTGTACAAACATTATCGAATGATGTCAAACCAGGGTTTGACTTGAACGATAACTTCGCCACGCAATAAAGATCATGTACTATTAAATTATAAAAGTTGCCAACGACTCTGCAATCTCGAAAATTTGATCTTAGAAGCTACATCGTGCTCGAAGCACGGTACATTACGTTTGGGAAAGTTTCGTGGAGTTGTCGGTGTTTCTTGCGTTCCATCGCGTTCAGTTCGATCGTCGGGCTCCGCGCGGCCGCTTTTATCTATCAGATCCGTCGAATTGAAACCGTGAACGCGATGGGATTGCGTTATTTACGTGAACAGGTCGATTCCGATGGAAAAGGTCAGAGTAGTCAGGCCCTCGCGTGGATGGTCCAGCCTTTCGATACCGTCGCAAATTGTTTCGCCGTTTGCCCTAAAGCTGCGTGTCCATTTGAGAGAGTTCCTACTCTCTCAAGAGTATTCCGACTTGAGAACATTTTTACTGATCGAATAGCCAACGGAGAACTATCCGAGAGCTTCCTATCACGGAACGGTGTTCATTGGAAACTGATTTGTCTCTGCAGCTTCTCTCAGCTGACGCGCGGAACAATACGAGAAACCGTGATAAGTAGACCGCGCATTTTATTACGAACAAAATAATGAGAAATGAGGAAACACGCCAAGTGGTCGTGCATTGTCGCCGGAGCCAACGTTCGAGCGTCTTTGCGTATTTTTACCTTCTCGAAAGAATTCAAACAATCGTACGAACTGTGTTCCGTAATGTAAATTTGAAAAGTGGACACGCACCTTAACAGATTCGATCGCGACTCCGATACCAGCCGCCGCCGCGGCCGCGGACAGGCAAAAACCCGGAGCGATTTAGATGACAATCAGCGAGAGGGTGGTGGGCGGAGGATGGGTTGTTCATGATTCATCGGGGATGAAAATAATGAGAAAAGATAATGGCGCATTATGAACGAGGAGCGAGCCAGCCGAGGCAGCGAAGGATCCAGTTTGTGTGTCGCGCGCGATTCAATGCATGCTTGTAACGAGTGCGAGTTCCTGAGGCCCCCTCGAAATAACGAGGCCTCCGAACAAAAGTGCAGAGGTTCTTCTACAGAGAACTTGGACCACGGCGCGGCAACGAGAGTGCGCCGTTACGTAATAATATCTCTGAAAATTCAACGTGTTATTACTCCCGGGCACGAGGGCGCCGGAAACAGGCAATTGAATCCCCTCGAGCGCAAGGACCTCTCCACAGTGCATTCCTTCTTCTTTTATGCGATGTCTCTCTAGCCCTGGACACTATCATCTATCCGATGCACCTGGAGAATCATTCGAGCAACGCTCCATACGATTTTGAAAAACGATTACTTCTCACGAAGTGCACTAACATTCTATTAGGTTGTCCCAAAAGTTTCTTCCGGAATGTGTTCCTTTAATGCCGCTAAATAAATACAAACAATACGATAATCTTTATGTTAATATTTTAGTACTTCTTAATATGAATTTGCATTATACGCATGCATCGAAAACCAACTTTTGGGACAACCCAATATTTATTTAGCAATATTAAAGGACCACATTCCGAAAGAAACTTTTGGGACAACCTAATACAATAGCGATACTTTCTATCAGTGCAAAAAGATAATGTTTGCCGGTTCGCGTCTTCAAAATTGCTAACTAATTACTCACCGTAGCTAAACAAAGACTTTAGCAACCGCCAACGCAACAACCACAGAGGTTGCCCCGGGTTCCGTCGGGTTACACAAGTTTCGCGAATCGCCACTTCCGTAAATCATCGAGAGTCGACGGAACACGAGCTGCAATCTAATCAGCGACTATACGCGTTGCACAATGCCTCCATCAACCCATTCTCAGATAAGCTTCAGGCTCTAATCAGTTTCCACGGGTCTAGCGAGCTCGCGGTTAAGTCGCCATCGACGATAGGGAAATTGCTGGTTGGCAACCGCTTCGAAACGGGAACGGCTCCTTTGTCGAACTTTTAGAACCACCGTCGATGTTCTCTTTCGAGTTTCCGCGGACGAACCAACCTTGGTTTCATCGCATTCGTTAGATATTTCGCTTCAAGTTAACGTTTCGTGTCGCGGACATTCTTTAACGTGCTGTTGCCGAGTTTCTGAATAAGACTGTTAGGATTCAGGAATTCTGGGTGTCCTAGATTGCTATGAGGTCTTTCAGAGAGATTTGTGTGACTCCTGGAGGGGTCTGTGGATATTCCAAAATATTATTTGCTTTCCAATGATGTTTAAAATAGCTTGAAGAGTCCGAAAATGTCCTGCGACACGCGAATGCGATGTAGAGGTCTCCAGGAACAGGCTAATAAAAATTATTTACACCAGTTATTTGATCTGCAGTTTCCTCTTCCTCGGAGGAGTAATCTGAGACACAATATTGGTCATGGGATCTGTCCACACCACTCCGAGACAGTCACAGTTGCTAAATGGGGTGGACACCCCTTGTATCTACCAATCTATGTAATTCGAAAAATTAATTTCATGCTCGAATGCTATCTCTCCGCGAAAATTAATTTGGTAATAACCTCGGGCACCAGAAAAACTCCCCAAGGAGTTAAAACGAGAGAAAGATGTGACGTTGACAGTGGGCGGATCTAAAGAAAGAAATGATTTCCCTTTGAAGTCACAGGCGGTCCGGATTAGACGAATCCGTGATCCTTGAAGAGCTTGGAAGTTGGCCGATGACACGGTTCGAGCAACGTCGACGTCGACGTTGCTCGGTCGGGTCGCCGTCGGCTGAGCGTCACTGGCATGACGTCACAGAAAGTTCAATGACGTCATAGCCCGTTCGATACACCGCGATCCGGTGGTGGGGGCTGGTTCACCGAGAGACGAGAGCAAAGAAGAGCACGACCCCGCCAGGGAGGAAACGTGGAACGAGGCTCTGTAGCATCAGCCTGTGCATAGAGGAAGGGGTTGGTCGAGGAGAACGGGGGTGGAAAAAGCTGAGCGGAGAAGGGAGCCAGCGTGGAACGAGAGACTTTTCACGCCGTTGCAAGTGAATGCCACTAGCACACTCGCGTCGTGTATCAAAGAACTAGGCTGACGTATTTTGGCCCCACTGTCGGGGCTACTTGGCATTCAGTTTCGCCATAAAACAGCGAAATCTCACTTTTCGGTCGCTATAAATAAACGTCTAGGACGCACGCAGTCGAAACTCACCTCGACACTGGGACCAGACTTGCGCAACTAAACTAAAAAAGTTCTCGTGTCGTTGAAAAATTATTGACACAATCATTTCTCCATCTTTTTTCAGGGTTATTGTTCGCTCTTATTTATTGATCACCAGGCTGGTTTGATAGTTAGCGATTATTAGACAGCGGATCATTAAAACTAGAAATTAATTAATTTCATAATCCTTTTTCTTTGAACGGAAAATTAATTGCGAAGAGCAGATGAACATGCTTCATTCGTTTTTACGGTGTACGTGGGATTTTTCGGATTTTTATTTAGTCCTTTTCTGACCCAGTTTTTTTGAAGGATGAAGAGGATGTAGGAGGAAGTAGCTAAATTTGGAGCAGAGCCTAGGCTCGAGCTGATGTACAAATCATAGTCAATTAGGGCCGTTAATAAACGCTGTAGATATTTTTATTCCGGGAGACACGTGGCTAAGGCAGACATACTGCTCGTGATCACTTAACACCGTTAAAATAACACTGTAATTATTGCAGGATATAGATCACGAGATTCGTTAGTTGTAGTGGCAGCAACGATCGAGGTCTGAAAGCAGTTACTGTGGACCTAACCCAGCCACCCAGAAGATGACGTCTACTCCATTCAGACTGTTCTTCTCCGAGGAGAAGTATACGTCAGCTCGAGTTTAGGAAATGGATGTTCCTTGGTAACCGGGACTACACAAAAGAGCTGACAGTTATAGTTAGCCCCCATAAGTCGTGTCACAGGCGAGGCTCTGCAAACTGGGGTCAAAACACACACAGCGTCCGCTGATTGAGGGTTAAATGAGCCCCTTTTCAGTGCTCTCGCGGCGGCTAACTTTGCTATCCACCTCTGGGTCCCTCTATACTCCCTCTATACCTTTCACTGGCATTGCAAATTTTTGAGCTAACCCATGTGCGAATAACCAAAATGTTCTGCAACGTTCAACAAAATTGAATTCAAAGTTTCAACACTGTTCCTGCTTCGAGTTCAATCAACAGACTTCACTATAAATATAGTAAAATCGAGTAGAAGAAACTCAAAATTGTTGAAATATTTTAAACATTGAAGATGTCAATGTATGACTTCTCTATTAAAATCATTAACGAAAGAAATAAGATTCAATTCGGTTTCTATTTCTTGCAATCGATGCAGCCTAATTTTATTTTGCATAAAGATAGTCTATTAATCAAGGATCTTCTTGCGAGGGGCGTTGACGATTTGGAATTGGAGATATTAATTCCGGTCAGGTCTGCGACGTTTTTCAGAGCTTGATAGGGAGTAAGATGAACGGCGAAGAGGATCCTTGAAGTTAGCATCTCTCGGGTGGAGACGCGTGATGAAAGGGGCCGCAGGAATTCCACCTCGGTGGCCCAAGCTTTCGGGGCCACTTCGATACAGTTGAAGCCCCGCTCAGAACGCGAATCGTCTCCGCAAGCCTCTTCGAGACTCGGTATCCACTCGACAAGGCCTCTTCTTCACGCTCCGGAATCACGCGACTCTCGCTCAAGCCTCCGCCTTTCCACTTGCACGTGCTTCTGCAAGCTACGCGGCAACTAGCATTGATTTATCGCGGTCAACTCCGCTTCCTGGAGGAATAACCTCCGGAGACTTGTCAGCGAGGGGACGCGGCCCCTGCAACAGTCGCAGCGATGTTAACCCATTTGCATCCCCAAGGAGCAGCGAAAAATTACGTTCGTGTTACCGCCTCGTTACACGTGACGGTGATCGCGAAAGTGGAGTAAGTCAAAATTCTAAGGAACTTGATCATGGCATTTAGCAACAATGTTGAGATGACATCGATAAGAGATAACTGTTATATCAACATTTTCCATAGGGTGAAATTCAGGAGAAATTTGTTCGTCGAAATCTCTAGGTCCTACAATTTCCCAATATTTAAATTTCTAAGCCCTCCAATTTCCAAATATTCAAATTTTTCAATATTTAAATCTCCAGACCCTCCAATTTTCAAATATTCATATTTCTATCGAAATTTTCTTCAAAAGATTTTTGAAGGAACGTTGTATAGCAAACGGATTGCTCTACCTTCTCAAAATAGTTCAAATCTGTTGTCAAATTAGAAAAATCTTCTTAAGAGCGTCCGAATATTAGTGGAAGTCACTGTAAGTTGACGTCATTAGCCGCATCTGATGTGTAGGATTTTCTTTTCCACCCAGCATTCTGTTCACTGTGCGACGGCGCGTAATAATTTAAAAAATGTTTCTCCAGAAGAGATAGCCGTTATCTCAACATTTTCCACCGAGATGAGTCAAAGAGCCTCCTCTTTCGCATAGCAACCGGAGACCCGGTAGTTCCAGTAGGGTGTAATTTCACGTGGAGCTTTTAGAGATCTGTCATTACAGGAGATAGTTTGCTATACAATTGGGTGAAGCTCGGGTCCTCGCGTTTCCCGATCGTCTGGCTCGATTGCATCCCGCGTGGCGCATCTGCGCATATTTACACATGTCCGGGACAGTCCTCGGGAATGTCGGGCGATGCATTCCCGTCGACGTGTCCCGTCAGAGAGATCTTCGTCGACGTGTTTGCCCGCTCTTAGGGATGCAAGTCAGGCCAGCCGCATTGCGCCACCCCCACTATATCAGTCGAGCCTGCTTATAAAAGGTATGCTTGTAATTTTCGTTTCGGGGACATCCTCCGCGGGTTTCCCGTGTCCTGTCCCCAAGCCAACCGGAAGTCCGGACGCCGCCGTCGACGACTCGGTGGATCGTGTTATGCAACGCCGAGTGTCGCCGTTGCATCGTTATTTATGCAGTTTCCGCGAACGACGGTCGCGATGCATCCGAAACGCGTCATCAGTGCTCCATGCACACGCCAGTAGAATGGACGACGGTGTTTCTCACGGATCAGTGATCATCGACCCGATCGATCACGGATCATCGGTAACGAATCCGATGAGTTTCTCTCACCTTGTCCTATTTTCCCGTTTTCTTTTCATGGACGACGGTCGGCCGGTTAATTCCCCTGTTTAATTACCATCTAAGATGAATGGTAGAGCTAGCCGGCTCACGGGGATCGATTTCCTTTCCACGGAAACAATGTCTGGCTCTAGTTACAATTCAGAAATTAGACGGGAGAATCTCGCTGGAATCCCCGCATTAATCAACGCCCGGCGTTATTTCGCTGGGAAATTAGGGGCTGGCGAAATTCATACGTTCGGGGGTGGAACCTGGGTGGCAGAGGGAGCTTGATGCATGAAATGTAAACGGAATGAGATACGTGTCTTTAGGGCTTGAAATTTCTGTATCTTTATTAAATAGTTTCGAACGAGTTCTCGCACGGGATGTTCAATTTTGCGATCGAATTAAATGAATATCTTCGGTTAAAGATTGGGAAGGATTTTGCTGTGTACGGGGATGGTGTCGCCCTCGCAGGAGGGTAGTGGAATCTCCGTTCTCAGGATCGATAGTTTGTTGCTTAGGTAGAAAGGAGGTACGTCAGCATTCTACAATTATTTATTACCTACGGTATTACATCCATTTACCTACGCCACCGATAATAGCATAGTATCACCACCGACGAGATACTATTAAAGACTGCCAGCCATATGGGAGTTCGTGTCGCTCGAAAATTTCGGTGTCCTCTTACGCCCTCTAAGATATATTCTGACTGGAGTGAGAAACAAAAGGCCATGATCTCGTCGGTGCAGAAGGCTACTGAGGAGATTCTCGTCGGTGAGAAGGCAAATCGTCACGGAATCATATTGATCATCATGAATTGTTACATTCTGTACCGAGCAGATATTTTAGACGATGTTGGTTTCAATATGAAAAGCAAAACTCTAGAAATATATTATTGAATCATAATTTTAGGAAAATCGACAATTCATATTTCAAATTTTATACGAGACACCACAGTTTGTAATTTCAAAACATTTCATAAACGAGCATTATTACCTTTCACTTTTTTATACATAAATGTTCCAAGAATCGATCTGGACAGAAATATTTTGAAAAGAATTTACTGTAAAAAATTAGATGGCAAGGTGTTCAAGGGAGAGTTCGTCCACATCGTTGGCAAAATGAATTATTATAAACATTAATTAGCTAGAATTAATAAATGTCTCATAGTATTATTTTGAATAAATTAATGCGTGCGAATGTTCACGGTTTAAAAGTTATTCTATATTTCGAGTTTTATTGTATATTTTTACGAAAAATTTAGATGGCAAGGTGGTCAAGGGAGTGCTCGTTAACATCAGTAGCAAAAGGAATTGTTATAAACATTAAACAGCCAGAAATAATAAATTTATCTGTGAATTGTATCGAATAAATTAATGCGTGCGAATGTTATGGTTTAAAAGTTATTCCGTATCACGAAAACTATTAGCCACTTTGACTAAAAAATTAGGTGGTCAGATAGCCAAGGAATTGCTTGTGGACATCGTTGTAAAATAGAATTGTTATAAACATTAACCAGCTGGAAATAATAAGTTTTTCAATAATTGTCACGGCGATCGACATCGATCGATATTCGGCGGAGTGGGGGGCGCCGCTCGAGCTCGGCGGCTCGGCATGAGCTCTCCGTCAGTCAGTCAGTAGTTTGTCTCTTTGAAAGAATCAGAGCCTTCTGCCTGATTCGCCTTTGGTCCCCCGTGGATCGGAGACTTCTTCTCCGATTCACACCTTTTGCTCCGCGATAATTACTCGACATATCTGCGCAATTTAGTATAAGTCCGTCATTGTAAGAAAGGGAGCCAGAAGGAATATTGCATTCGTTCTGACTCCCTTTCGGGTCTCTTGTGCAGCAACCTCCTCGTGGTGAGACCTGGGCAATCGGTATTATCCTCTATTTGTAAGACCTTTTAGAGTCTTGTGAATAAAGGATAATATCGAGCCAATAGCTGTACATTTAATAAATATGTTGATTTTTCAATAAATTCTATTCCTATACCTATTGTCTTTCACAACATTTTGCAATTTTACCTTCCTTCAGATCAAAACATACGTATCATTCAAACTGGTTCGCCCCGGGCGTGAACAATGTCATATATCGTCTTGTTCTATTTAGGTAAAGAGACGAGATAGTATCTCATCGGTGACAGTATTATAAGGCAATTACAGTATGGGTAATGTGAGCATTCTACACTATATCATTCTTCTTCTACTTGACGAGTATCTCGTCGGTGGTAGAACTTTTAGCGATGTGGTATTTCAGATCACTGTAAGTTCCACGTTATCCCCGCGCGCCCGGTTACCGGTCCCGCTGAATAACACAGGGGCTGGCAGTCTTTAATAGTATCTCGTCGGTGGTATCACAGACGAGTTATAGGAATAGGCCTGACCACCGATAGTATCTCGTCGGTGGTAGAACTTTTAGCGATGTGGTATTTTAGATCACTGTAAGTTCTACGTTATCCCCGCGCCCGTTCGCGCCCGCTTACTGGTCCCGCTGAATAGCACAGGGGCTCGCAGTCTTTAATAGTATCTCGTCGATGGCTGTGTTTTCAACAAAATTCCACAATAAAATTCTGGTTAACCGTTCGTCGAACAACTAGAAAATCCACTGCTCGAAGGAGAACAGAACCAGAACAAGCACCGACCGCCATCTGCTGCGACCCAGCTAAAACCGTGCACAGCCTGTGCCAATTTTGACCACAGCCGGTTGTCGATTCAAATGAAATGGTTTGAAAAATTCCTATTAAGCGAACGCGACGAGTGGTATTATGCAAGTGGCCCAAGCACGCGATCAGCTAAGAATAACATCGTCCACGCACTCCCGGCGCTGATCGCAAACCAATTAGTCAATCATGAGTCATCGGGTCGGCTAATTTTTACAGCTCGATTCGAGCTCCGGCGCGGTTTGAAAGAGGGGCAAAGTGGCGCGTGGGTTCATCATCCGGCGCGGAGAAATTGCAACCGGCTTGTCACCTCGTCTATATTAAATCTTTTCCGCATAAACTAAACGAAGATTTGTAGTCCGCTGATTAACAAGCCTCGTTAGTCTCGTGAGTTCGTGCAGAGTTAGACGAATTGAATTCACTGAATTCCCCATAAATGACCTAGCATATCGGGTCGCGAATCGGTGCGTAATAATGATTAGAACTAGACAATTTGCATTCTAACCACTTTTCATGATTTCATGCTCTCTGACCCTGGGAAATTGGACACGATTGTTGGAAGTGGAACCACAGTTTTCGAAATTGCATCAAATTTAGTCTGCGCTTTCACGCATTATTATAATTGGATTGTGCAATTCAACCCTTAGCAGTCGAGGGGCGATTCTGAGAGGCGCCACGATACATTATATTGTTTGCATCATTACATATGTTAGTGTCTAATCAATTACTACACATTTAAGTATTGTAGGAGGCGTTACATCTATTTCGTATCCATAAAATGAAGAAAATTATATACAATGGAATTATTCTAGGTCGGAATGTTTAATTGTCAAATAGCAATGATACTTAGCCCCTTGTTGTTACAGTGATCGAAACCTCTTTATCCCGAATCAAATTTGATTTCATTTAACCCATGAGGCGCCACTAAAAATTGCCATACCATTATTCAAAACAGTTTTAACATTATTAAATTTGTCTGTATTCTGTAAATTGTATAAAAGCTCAACTGTTATATAAGAAAACATGTTCAATTTAATGTGAACAATGTAAAAAAAGATTACATAGAACAAAAATGATCTGGGTTGGAACAAATATCATGATATTGGAATTCAAATTGCTTCGAGTGCAAAGGGTTAAAACGGAAGGCGTAACATTGTTAGACTTTGATCGAAATCTTCATGGCGAGTAGTGTGGTTCGTTAAAATACGGCAAGGGGTTCACGAATGGAGATACATGGTAATTAAAATGATTTCACAGAGAGAAATCAGAGAATCTGCGCGCAGAACAGTCACCAGCAACCGTGTGGGTGGGTGGAGCGGGTCAATCGGCGGGTCTAGCGAATTCTCCCGAGCAGAAGCTGGAATTCATAAGCGTGCTATCACAAGCTGCGTCCCGACGAGAGCACAATCCAAATTTAGCCGGTTGCTTACGCGTCGTCTGCGCACTCGTTAGGTCGCTCTCACGACTTTTCTACAATTTTCCCCGAAAACGCCGATAGCCTCCGTCACCTGGACAACCCCCTGTAGATCCTCCGAGGTCCGATAAAATTCAACTTGAAAGCGTAATGGCTGTCGATGTTAGATACCGTTAATCCTCTTTGAAATTTCCAGCGCAAAGCCACGTCGCTTCTCTGACATATTCCAGACTTTCAAAGCCAATTGACTAGTTTCAGGAAACTAGTCTGTTATCAGGGCAAGGGGGGGGACCCTTGTAACATCCTGCGACAAGGCGTCGGTGAAAAGTCGTCGGGAAAGTTTCGTTCGATAAGCTGGCTCGGGAAAGGCTGCTTCCTCGACGGCCGATGCAATTTTACTCGGTTGAGTCATCGCATCGCGCCGTTGCAAAAGCCCCGACGGAAACGTACGAATTAATTGGACCGTTAAGGATTTTTATGCTATAACGATGACGAAAACGGAGGCCGGAGCTCGTTCCCGGAATCGGCGCATAATCGTCTGGAAAGCTATCCACGGCCAAAACTCGCTCCTTCATTCGAAAGAATGCATTTTTCGTAATAATCCGATCGCTCGAGAGATCCGCGCAACGAGCAACTTTCTTAGGCCATTCAACTAATTAAATCGTTCAAATGTTACACTAACTCTGTTAATATTCACCGGATATAATAACGACCATGACTCACACCGTCTACGATACGTTATCGAACAACGAATCGGCTAAGAACAAAGAGGGCAGTGATTGCGATCGTTCGGAAAGTAATTTCGTTTTTCGTGTAGCGATAACATTGTTGTTTCTATTTGTTATTACTGGACCGCGGATCTCCGTGGAAAATAAAGATTGTCTGCATCGATTGCAAGGGATAAACACTGAATTGATTGTTTTATTTCTTCCCTTAACGATCTTTAACATTTTTACAATTTCCCATGAAACTGGTTGCGTCACTCCGACCACGTTCGTCCAATTTCACACGTCGCTTGAAAGCGGCGCGTAACAGAAAAAAGCAGTGATCGAAATAAACAATTACTTTTTCTAATGAAAAGATCTGCATGAGAAAGGGATATTCAGCATTTCAATTAAACTGTAACAATTGGACTGCGGATTTTGATGCGAGATAAAAATGATTTGCTTCGAAGCAGAAATCGAGCGGGAGCCTCGTTCTTGCCACAGCTGACGCAAGGGCGCGCAGAAATCCGTCTACAATGGCTACACAGTTTCGAAATTATTAATCGACGCATTATAATTGATCCATAAAGGTACCCTGCCGTAACGAACAGTGTTACGCGTTTCCTCGACCGGTGAAAGTAAAAGTGGCGGTTCACCCGCAGCCGGAAAACCGTCGCTTCGGTTTTCGAGTCTTATCGACCCGCAGTGTTCAGTTCTGCTATCCGATAAGGATCATGGGACCCCATGGAACTCCATCGAACGACCTTTCCCGTGAAACCGAGGAAACCAACTCGACCAGGCCGAGTTTCTCTCGGCATCGATCGCCCGCACGATTTTTATCGACGAGCGCTCTCCTGTTCGGTGTTCCTAGTGTTCCGACCGCCTAACCGCGAACTATGCGACGACAATAATTGCATCCGCTCTCTCGAGCAGGCACCGGAAACGTAGAATTCGCTTTCCGGCGTGAAACGGTTCTCTAGGACGTTTTTCCGAGCTGGATTATTCGCGACGCGTTTATCGCCGTTTTGCACTCGCGAATTGAACGGTTCGCGTCCGTGCGTGTTCTTCGCGTTAAATTAATCCGCATCTGCGGTGGAGGCGACCAACAGTCGCTTCAGCAGTTTCAACTGGGTTACGGGATTATTGCGAAACCGCGGTTCTGCCGCGATTCTTTGTCTCGTTCGCAATAATCGCTCGGTTATGGGGTCGGTGACCGGTTTTCGGCACCGTGGCGGACGAACCAGCTGTTTGATCGGTTTATTGGCTGCTGGCAGCAGTCATTTCATTGTTAATGCAGTTATTTATTATTTTATTATTATTATTATATACGGACCGAGGTCCTTTTATACAAATGTACACAGTTTTTACTGTATAACTGATAAAAACAAAAAGAAGACATAACAAAAGAAAAGTCTTAACTAAAATTTACTTAAAACTGGACCACGCGAAACTAAACAAATACAGGTATGATTAACAAATAGTATTGCGCAATTTTGTTTTGAATGCCTGTAACGTGCCACTACAAAAATCGATATTGTTGTAAAATATGTATGCTAGCAATAATGCGATTTAATGGATTTATTATTCCATATGAGGATTTGGATTTCATTGTTTGAAATTCTGCTCTCGTTCTCAAAACACGAGGTACGTTTTCAGGTACGTAGAAATTGATTTGCCTCAGAAGTGCGAGACAATCTATATTATTATTAATCAAATTGAAGATAAAGCTCTGGTCGGAAACTGTTCTACAGTAATTTTCTTGTCATTTTTTATAGGGAAGTTCATCTATTTAACCTTTAGTTACTCACACTGTGCGTATCGCATAATTTGTTTACGCTTGAAACACTAAATTCAAAGCTTGAAAGTTCAAAATTGAGACACGAATTCGACAAGCTTTTATTGCCAGCTTGTTGCACACTCCGTTCTTTTTTTTTTTGCCACAATGTAAACCGATGCACCCTATGTTTTCGCGTCGATTCCCCGCAACAATTCACCCCTTCTTCGCAACAATTCAACCCCTTGTTTAATCATATTTACTCGCGTCCCCGCCGGAGCGTTTCCGTTCGATTAAACGCGAATCCTTTTCGAGTTTTCGGAGCGAAACCGACACTCGAACTCCGGCGAGAGGTTGTCTCACGTAATAAATCAGCTCCGAACCCCTGTCCCCCGTGAATCGATGAATGAAACCGCGTTCGGAGCTCATTAAAAGGAAATTCTTTTTCGGTTTGGACGCACACGCATCGATTGATTAAGCGCCGATCGAGCGTCAGAGGAACGGGGAACTCGATCGCCTGACGTCAAACTGTCTCAAGACCACCGAGAAGTCTACCGAGCGGACATGAAAAATGAAAAACGCGCTGACACACTTTCACTCTTGAGCGGCGTGCAACCTGTTACACGTTCGCAAGACCGCTGGACGCTATTGAAAATCCGTCTAATTATGCGCGAACACATCAACCTGATCGGCGACAGACTGGCTGACTGACTCAGGCGTCTCACCTAGATCTGTCCGCTGCATCACCTTGCAATCCTTTTTTTTTTTTTTGCAGCAGCAGCAGCAATTATTCTTTTCACCGGATTCCAGTTTCTTTCATTGTGTGATTCCACTTTGTTTCGTTGCAAGATTTTACAACAAGCTTTTGTTCATTCCGGAACGAAAGTACAGCGGAGGGTAGCCGAAAGCTTTTTATTGGAAATCGAAAAAATACTGCGAACGTCGCGCGATCTCCGAAGAACCGTGGAAAACGCAGCGGGGTGACAGTAACGTTTCGTTCGCCTAAGTTATATGGGTATTACTTTTATTATCTGCCCGGACCAAACACCATAAACTCCGGAAACTGTCACAGAGCGTTCCCCAACCAGTGCGTGGAATTGTGGCGACGACATATTAGTAGCTTCTCATTGTGCAGCCGAAGAAAAGGCTCCGAGGGGTGGAGATGCGTCGGAATCAGCCCGCTAAGGGTTGCCACAATACGGGCAGGTGAAAAAATAGGGCATCTCATCGACTTAGGGCAAGTCGGAATCGGGATCTCTGAAAATTATATGCAGATCAGGAAATTCGGCGATGTTTGCCGTTCGAGTTAAGCGGACAATGCAAATTATCCACGTTGACTTCCTCTTATTCGTTTGCATTGTGCGCATCAATCTTCGTACCTCAGCATAAAATTATACATATGGTCCAGAGATGGGCATTATTTGGCGAAACAATTATTATTTTGGATTTGATTTTGCTGAACGAAAATAGCAATTTAAATAAGATACACAATCTCGAAAATGAAATATTTCTATTTTAACAATCTGAACCTCAAAATAAAATATTTCCATTTCAACAATTTGATCCACAAAATCAAATATTTCTATTTTAACAATCTGAAACGCGAAATAAAATATTTCACTTTTTGCATTGTTATAATACTAAGAGAAACCGCATAAAAATACCATCAATCTTATCGTTAAAAAACAATTTACTCTCATAAATGTACTGAATTCGAACCATGATTTTCAACAATAATATTTTTGTAATCAAAATTGAAAATAAAAGCAAACTATAAATATTCTCAATATTCATTAAATAAAATACTATTTTTTCGAACAAGTTACTGTCTCAAATAAAATATTTTATTTTCAAAAATTACTGCATCGAATAAAATATTTTATTTTCAAAATTGTACACGTATTTTAAAATAAATAGGATTATTTACTATTTAAAATACTATTTTACCCAGCTCTGATATGGTCACAGTAGAACGATTAATATTCGAACAGAGATCTTTAAGACATTCAAGAAGACGTGTTTGAATCGTGGCACACCATTTTTGATGAACTTTCGGTGGACACTTATCCCGTAGCTGGAATTTCGCCCACGGAACAAGCTGAATAGAATATCGATTTGCGCAAGGAGTACACGACCAGAGGGTTAAATAAAGTCGTAAAGTGTGTCGGCCAGGTCTGAACCGTTCCCAGCATCTTTTCATCTCTCAGTCTCAGGTTCGTGATTACAGGGTAGCTGGCGGTTTCGAATTAGATCCCTGGGACCAGGAAACATAATGTACAGCAGGAAGCATCGAGGGCGAATTTTATTTCCAGCTGGAAAACGTTGCTTTGCGCGCCGCGGGAATCGTGGCAGCTACCGTTCGGATATTTTTGGCGCGCTCTTTTCCTTTTTCTTCTCCCTCCCCCAGTTCGTCTGAACCGACTCTGGCACTCGATTCTCTCGATTTTTCACGCGGACGGCGACGCCTCTAACGCATCTTTCTCTCTCTTTCTCTCTGGTTGGGTTTTTGCAACGTGCGCTGATTATAAAACGCTGCGAGCCTACGAGCCTTCGAATCGCACTCGAGCGTTCTTTTGTTCGCGAATACGCTCCGGGAACGTTATCGAATCGCAGAGACGACACCCGAGAGCTCTCCATCGCATTGGAGCACCATTGTCGATACAATGCAACCTCGATATGGATCGGTGCATTGTCCAATTATCTATGTCGTGCTCGATCGCACGGCCAATCGATGACAGTCCCATTACTGGCTCGTTCGTTAAATAACCGACTGAAATATCAGAACATGGATAAACCGGCGCGACGTGACGCGTTTACGCTCGCCGTGATAACGACGTCGACCAGAATAGTGCTACTGTTTTTAGAATTTTACTTTTCCCCGGTCGAGGCGCCCGCCTGTGTCTCTCCCTGGATGCGCTGGATGCACTCGGACGTCTTCCAAACACGCATCGATCGATTCTTTTATTCGAATGTCTCTCGGAAATTCTAGAGTTTTTATTTTTATCTAGTTAAACCATTGACATTCGGATAGTTCTAAAATTATTAGCACCGAGTAAGAATTCAGTCATTCTTAGATGAAATAAATAAAGTTTCACTCAAGGAACGATCGGTTTAATATTTGTATAGTTCAGTTTATTTATAAACCCGTTAATTATTTGTTCGATGTATCGTTCAATGCTTTCTAGCCTGAATGATTCTCAATTGACGTGTGATATTTAAATCAAACAGACGTGTTTTCTGTGTGCTCAGGGTTGTGTTAATAAAACCTCAACAAGTTAATTTGTTTGATTAAATACATAATCTAGTAGGTTTGAACTCGGAGTAATTGTTCTAAATTCTAAATGTTTAGTAAATTGAATAATGCTTGAATAATGCTACAGCAATTTTTAACGAGTAAGAATATCGCGACCGTTGTCTTCGAGCCGATTACTAATTAGGAAAGCCGCCCCTACGAAAGGGCTGCCCACGAACATGAGAACGAAGCTTCAGGGGTTGCCGAAAGGGGGAGAGAAAGAGAAACCCAGGATGAATGGTGGGGGCAACGAGGCGGTGGGCACGATGCACTCTCTCGCGTCTGTTTAGTCGTTCGTCGTGCGCGCGCCACGCTGTGTCGACGATGTCAGTTCCACGGTGTCAGTTGCGAGCAGACCTTCTCATCTTGGTGTGACTATCAAACGATCCGAAGGATCGTGGTGATCGTTGACAACGCTCTTCTACAGGGGGTCTCGGGGGGGGTTACACGCGTGTCGGAGTTCGTTCGAATTCGCGAAATTTCGCAAATGTTTGCAACAGTTCGAGAAGGTTCAATAACAAAGTCGTCCCTAGCACGATTTAGCTTGAGCATAGAATTCCCCAAGTGAAGAACACGTTCGAAATCATTCGCGCCGGTTTCCGTGGGTTGTCGATTCGTTGCAAGGTGAAGAACACGTTCGGCAAAGTTTGCTTTGGTTCGACGAAGAGTAACGAAGTGTAAGAAAGTTCGCACAAGTTATCGTGGAGTTGTTTAATAAAGTGAAGAGTCGGCAAAGTCCGCGACAATTTTCCCGGAGTGTAGATTCGCGAGGCAAGCCGACTCGTTTGTCGCGGATTGTCGCGGTCGGCTGGTATCCAGGTTGCGAGTACTCGAATCAGGTCGCGCATAAAAAGACCGCTTGCTCGTATCGAGAGCTGTGCAGGCCGATACTCGAGCACGGCTCATTAACGGCTCGTCGAAGGCGAAAGCCGGCCGATAACGTTATCTTCCTGTAGCAATTGCGGGCTCCATCTCGCGACGGCCATTGTCGCGGGACGGTTCTTGTCAACAGGTGATTCCTCGGAACCATCGAGAGCGATCGAATCCAAGGATCGAGCTCGAAACGGTGGTGAATCGATAGCTTGGAAACAGAGTTTCGGTAGACGACTCGACTGGAAACAGTGTTTTCCGTTTGGTCGGGAGGTTTCGTCGGCTGATAAGGTCACGCCGTCGCATGTGCCAGGAGACAACAGTTGATAACGGAGCACTAAACAGAGAGTGGAAAGGGGCTTGTTCGTCTGGCGCCTTGTTCTCCTCGCTAAAGTGACACGTCGCCTTGGCCAATAAAGCGACAGACGGTCTAAACTGAACGGATCGGCAGCTGCACTCTTTCACTCGGTGTCCCGGTGTGCCTCGTTCGTTGGCCCCTTCCTCGCCGGGTTAATTTCG
Organism: Lasioglossum oenotherae; assembly: GCA_028455765.1. Lineage (NCBI taxonomy): Eukaryota > Metazoa > Arthropoda > Insecta > Hymenoptera > Halictidae > Lasioglossum > Lasioglossum oenotherae. Next base: position 12,711,711 of record CM052293.1, on the reverse strand, counting down.
GACCAAGTAGGCGGTCTCCTCTCCTCTGCGAGGGAGAAAACGATCCACCGACAACAACATACAAGAGGGTAGAATAGAAAGAGATATATTGTGGTTGGTTTGTGTACAAGTGAAAAAAAAAGAACCGAGCGAAATGACTCGTCGGAACTGAATCCCGGAGAAAGAGAGTTCCGGAGGATTCGGTCAGGATGATGATGGCACCGCAGGTTGTGGGTGTCCTGCTGAAGAAACCTGGACAGCAGAGCCACCCACGATTCCCGCCGTTGGACCCGCAGGAGACCAAAATCAGGGGTGAGTTCCGCTTTTTCTGATGGCTGTGTTTGTATACATAGAAATCATTTCTAACTCTTCAGCAATGTCTCCTTCGTTCGTCAAAGTATAACATTTGAACCGAAGCAGACAGTATGCCATGTTGTACTTTGGCCGACGTACACCAAACAACTGATAAACAAAAGTAAACACAGCAACAAACTGTGCAGTCTACTGAATGAAACGGCCACTGGACGTACTTTGAATGAAGCAGGCAAACTGAACGTTCGCGACCTAACGGAAAAGATACCTAATCGTGTCGATAGTGCACCAATAAGTGCGAAAATCGCCTAATCCCCGGCGCACGGTAGCACCTCCAACTTTTTAAGACGGCAAACCATCGTCGCTTTGCCCATTCACTCGACAAATATTAGCGTAACTCTTAACCAGAAAACCAACGACCGAGTCACGACCTAGGGCACGTTCTAATCTCCCTGTTATCGTAACGACGTACACGGGCACGGATCACGGTAATTTTGACCACTTTCGTTCACAGCGAAACAGTTTCGATCGATAACTAACACGATCAACGAGAGCAACTCTCTTTTCCTCTGTTTCTCCCGCTCTTTCTGCTCTCGATCAGAGACTCTATCGAGCAAATCGATGTATCCCAGCAAATGTACGTAGATTAGAAGTTTCAGGGAACAAGCGAGCGTTCACTCTCGTTGCGAACAGCGCAGCGTCTCGAGTTACTAGCTGATAAGACCGGGTGTTGTAACAACACGGCCCAATGAATCATAACATCGATAATATAACAAGGATCGCGACCGAGGCGGCCGGTGAATGGAGAGTTGACGTTTTCGCATGCGTCTCGTGGGACGTCCTCGCTTTCCTGTCGCCAAGCAAGCTCTTCTTCTTTCGGGCTGGGAAATTTTAATTCCAATCCTATTTCTTGTCCGAACGTCCTTGGAGCGCTAGGCTCGTCGTTATTCTATTTTTTAATTGCCAGATGCCCATTGTTGTTTCTTCATTGTACCAGGTCGTTCGGAAAGTCGTCTCGTTAGTTTAGAACAGGGTTTGGATAATTGTTTAGAAATCTTTCAGTCGGAACAAAATCCGATGAAGAACTGCATGTGAAAGTAGCTGGAGGTTGATTCTATGTTATACAATTGCAAATGTTCACAAATTAACTCTAGTTAATTAGTTATTAACAATTGTTGCGCGGACTGATTGTCTCAGAGGTTCCCATATTGCGAAAAACAAGGAGGGTCGAACTGTGCGACAAAATTTGTTAATAACTAACAATTTAAGCATCCAACCTGCACAAAACTGAAATGGGGATGTAGCTAAGGCTTCATTTTACATTCTACAGTCTTAAAAGTTCACCAATGAAGTCTTTAAAGTCTTTAAATTAATTATGAAAATGTTACTTGTCAAACTATTGGAGGTTATTTGCGAAATTTCGTCACTTCCGTAACGCTCGACCGCGTCACATCCGTAACGCTAGAAAATTGTAGCCCCCTCAGCAAAGAAGTTTCACTTCAAAAGATCATGCACGTCCGAAGCCGTGCTCCTAATCGGAAAGGGCCGGTTTCAACATCGAACAGAAGAGCATGGCAAGAAAAATATCGGCGCGAAATTCTTGCGGTGGCGTTTTTTTCCATTCTCTAGTCGACGGAAACTCGCAACCTCGGGTTCGATTGACAATTCGTGCACCGTAACCCGGTATCTGGGCTAGCGTGGTGTAACGGGATACGTTTACGCGGTTACCCGCACCGGGGAACATGAAAACTGGCTGGTTGGCTGGCCTAAGTGCGACCGATATCGACGCGGTTATTTTTGTTGTTGTTCCTTTTGCCAGCACCCACCGGTGGATCGTGATCGTAGACCCTGACACCGTCTCCGCGATCGTAATGTCAGGGTTGACGACACCTGGGCTAATTTCACGCGAATCAGGACCAGACCCGCGTCGCCATAATCGGCGACGACTTCGGATTTTATGCTTGTCCTTCGCGTTCCCCGAGCATTCCGTGGCCTACGGAATCCTGGAAACCTGATATTCCAGGCGTGAGACACGAATTTTGGCATTGACATTCCAACTGACATGATCGGAATGATTTTTAGCCGAGGTTTCATGCTTTCGGCTGCCGAGAATCGTTTAAATGCAATGAATTTATGTGTTCTTCCACGTCTGAATTTCTATGAAATGATTTGCGACTTCCTGCCACCTTTTGCAGGCCGATGTAGTCGAAGAAGTGGAATAAGTGGTAGATGTTCTTTTTGTACTGATTACTCTGAAAATGATTGAACTATATGCCCCATCCACCGTGTCCTCTTAACGTTAATCGTCAAAGTCCGCTAACGAGAAATGGGGCGTTACTGTTTCGAGTTCGCGCGAAACTACGCGCAATTGTATATATTTTGATCGCGTCGGAGTCGATTTGTTTGCACATCGATAACACAGACGATGCCATTCTATGCTTCTTTATCTAATCTAGAACACACGATTTCGAGTGTTTGTTACGTGGCTTTGTGGACACTGTGACACTACAATTAAATAGAATCGTCGTCGAAGTGGGAACACTCGAAAAGCTAATTCATTCACGCAAGAAAGTTTGTCGTTGCTTCTCGAAAATGTTTTATCCAATCAGGAGCTGGTAGTCTTATTGGAAAATGTAATTCAGATTTTCAGATATTTAGAGCACTGTGCTCATTGTTCTATGAAGGAGATAAGCAATTGGAGCGTAAAATTGCTATCTCAAATCTGATATCCGCTATTTTATTTCATTCTTTCATCTGGAAAGCTAATCCTTGAGGCTTTTATTTAATTGTTGAGCTTGCACATTTTGAACAGATGAACGATATGAAACTTCTATTCAGTTCCCCCCTCTCTGTAACTCCTCGAGCAGTGCATAGAAATTTGCACAGGGGAGAATTAGAGCCGCGGCCCGGATATGTCGAAGTTGACGGATCCCAGCCCGATGTTTAGGTCAGAATGTTTGTTATGCGGATGGTTAATTGTAGCCCGACAAGTGGAGTACCTAAATTCCACCGTTTACGGCAGGTCAAGAAACAGTAAAAGGAAAGCAGGTGAGTCTATTAACGCGTGTACACACCTGTACTGGTTCTGACGCGGCCGACAACGTTGAATCTCTACCTGCCATTCCTCCCTGAGCCCGCAATTATCCGCGGCCCTTTCTCTTCTAACGGAATCCTCGTTGAACCTGCCGGGTTTTCCGACGTTCCCTCCTTTTCTTCTTCAGATTCGAGGCAAATTAATCCCGAGCGTGGGAGGAACCTCTTTTCCCTTTTCGCTTGCCGACGACGAGATCCAACGAGAATCCCTCCTCGAGTATTTCTCGTTTTCCGTATCGACAATCTTTTCACAGAATTGAAATTAGAACTTCATCTACCGAAACTAGCTTCATCTGCCTTTTAATGATCGTGTTGCATTCGGAAGAAGCTTAACAATCTCCTGTGAAGTAATAATCTGGAAAGAAACTCCTAGATTAAATTACACGCGAGAACCTGTTTGTTAAAACGAACGAACCAGCTGTCGCTGTTGAACGTCGAACAGAAGCAAAGATAAAATTATTTTTCGCACTTCCTGTTTAAAAAAACGAAATTCCAAGATCAAGGAATATAATCTGCAATTCTGCACCGTGATCCACTCGACTCTCACGCTCCGCGTGTCCGAAAATCGCCGCTTAATCGTCCAGAAACAGTTAATCGAAGGGAAACTTGGTCCTCGAACGTTCCCGTTAATTTCCCCGCGATTTCCTTCCGATTTCCGTGATTTCTCCAATCGACCTAAAGCAACTAAAAAAAAACTGTTCGCCAGAGGGTAGTCGCCCCTTCAATTTCATCCCCTAAATTTGTCTGTCTATCTCGTCTCCCGTGGGGCTCGCCAGAATTTTTCGCGAAACGCGAGTGTCGCAGCTCTCGAGGACATGGTTTTTGTGAAAAGGGGGGCAAATAGCCAATGGGACCCCATCGAAGGGGGCACGCACGAGTGTCCGCAAATGGTGACACACGTTTCACACTTCGGTGTCCGCGTGTGCGACACGGGAACAGGATCTTCGAGGTGTCGGGGCTGCTAACTCGATTTTTTAAGCGTTGCAACCTTGCCGAGAGAGAGGATTCCCCATAGAATGCCCCATGTCTGGCTCTGCTGTGCTACGGAGGAATCGATTTGCGAGCCGAGTGCCGGTGAGACAAAGTTGCGAGGACCCTTTATGTCGCTGTTTATTTCTTTTTCCGCTGCTTTTAGCACGGTACTAACTTTCCAGTCAATGTTTGCAAGCTTCGCACTTTAACTCCTCCTTCAACAAAATGGTAATTGAAGAGTACAAGCTTGCAGCTTGATTTTATTGTTTTACTTTCGTTCGACGTAGCTGTTGTACAATAATGTTTCAATGAAAAACCAAATTGGAAGACAATTACCCCACTGGAATTTGAAGAATTGGAAAACACAAGAATAATGCTTAAAATTCAGAACATGTAGGATATTTTGGTCATAGATTTGATTCACACGTTCTCAACATTAGAAAAAATTAGTGAGTACCATCTTTATCTCGTAGAATGTAGGTCCTTTAATAACAAAAAATCGTCTGCACCGAAATTTGAATAAGTGTAGCTATTTTCATAGAGCTGTGAATAATGCAAATTAAAATGGGACATTTTATCGAGAAATGAGAAGGCGCTAGAAGCAAGTCTATCCCCTTGCGGGATTTTTTTCTCGTAGATCGCAGCCACCGCAAGAGGGCAAACTTCTCAGGAGGATTCCCTTCTGCGAGACCGTGAAAGGATTCGCGGACAGTCGAAGAAACTCGACGAATAGGGTCGAAACATTATCTCCGTGTATACATCTTAATCCCCGGTCGCAGCGGGTTTTCGTCAATAGCACTTGTGAACCGTACTTAATTCGACGCTCTGACCTAAATCCCGATGGCGTGCACGCAACGGGAATCAACGACGTAGCGATGTCAGCGCAAGGACACCAATTTCCGTCAATCTCACGAAGACACCGAGCCAATAAACATTCCCGTCGTGCCACATTACAGTTTGCCTTTGACAGAAATTCTCCTCGGTTTTGATTATTCAATCGGTCCGGAGGCGGATCGTTTCGCAATTTATTCGCTAATGAGAGCTTCGGTTTGTTGGTTCAGGCTTTTGTTAGGTCTGCTGCAGTCTGCGATGGATAAGTGCCAGCATACCGATCGATACTGCTATTTATACAATAAAGGATGCCTCAAGATAATACTGCGTTGCAATAGGAGAGTGATCGATCGTCGTGGAGGAAACGCTCTGGAAAATTCTGGAAAATATTCGAACAAGAGAATTTCCGAATGCACATTTTTGGTTTGTCTGGTACTCTTTGCAAGCAGCAACAAGCTTGAGCACAGCACGCAGTCTCGAAAACACAGGAAACCTGCATCGTCGGAATACCAATCGAGTTGATCGGCATTTAGGGACTAATTAAGTCGGTGCACGTCGATCGGAAACGTCTCTCGAAGGAAAACGCGATCGCCAAAACGAGTGCGAAGGTTCCCGAGTGACATAACGATCGTTCTTTACTCGAACGTAGTCTATAAATAAATAATATTAAGTGGATGTTGGAAACGTATTATAGAATGAGGGAAGAGAAGAATGGAAGTGACGAGTGGGTTAACGCGAGAGGATCGAGTGCAAGTCGCGAAGAAACGACATCGTGACTTAGGTTCGTCGATCGAATCGAATCTCGGCCACGGAAGACGCGCGTTCTGCCTTTCACTAAATGCTCGGCCGTCTTCTTTTACACGTATTCGGGATTCAAATGGTCGACCCGGTCGTGCCATTTACCATTCGAGGCTCTTCTGTGTGTCGGCGCCGCTCTTCTTCGCGTGGAGACCGCCACGTACGAGGAAACGATCGCCTTAAGCTCTTTTCACACCTGGTTCAACCGTAATCCCTACCCGCGAAAATAGTGCCCGATTGTTCTCGGGAAAATTGCCTCGTCTCTTTCCATTTTACGCGAAATCTTACCATTGTTCCGAAGAAAATTATTACCACTCGTGGGACAGTCTTTCAGGAAAAATGCCAACTCTATGCCCCTTTTACTCTCGATGTGTTTCAGCATGAACTTCATTGATTTGTCTTCGAGAAAGCTGACGAAGGAATTTAAATTGACGTGGATTCACACATTGACGATGTGTTTTCTCGCGACATCAGTCACAAACAGCGATATAATTGCTATAAAAGAGCGAACAGTTATGATAGAAGAATAAATCAATGCGAAGAAAGATATAATATCCCTGCGAAAGAATAAACCATCGCGAAAGAAATAATTGCTATAAAAGCGTCGGACATTCCACGCGGTTGAACAAAAGCGGCCAACCACCGTTTTCGCACGAGGCCAACGAACAATCCGAAGGATTCCTCAGAAATCGATACGTCTTTTTATCTGCGCAGACGATCATACTGTTTGAAAGTGAATGCACGAGTAGGTCATTGTATGTAGATAGTTTTACGGAGAAAAGAAAATAGCATTAAGCCCGTTTCACACTCGATGATCCGTTTAATTGTGTAATTACTTGGAAAGACCGATTCTCGGCTATCATTATTATTCGAAAGTGAATTTATGAATACGTATCGCCTCACATAGATAGATCCCATCAGAGAAAATCGCGATATTAAGCCTCCTCCACACTCGATCCTCTTGGTCAAACGTCTGTTACAAAACGCTGCTCAAATGTTGCATGCAAGTGAAATAACTGAGCAAATCGAATCTCTCTAGATAAATTAAGCAAATTTGCACGGCTGCAGCTGGGGACCTCCGTAAAGAACACAATTTTTATTTGGTCTGCTAAGAACGTTCAATATGAACTTAATTCACTTGTCAACAATTTCAGAGCGCTGATATGGGAGAGTAAACAGTAGTAATTGATGCAAACACTCGAAATCCACGAAAGTGTGCGAAAAATCTAATGAAAAGGGTGATTGAAAAACGAGGAAGTTATGGCACCGTTGTCGAATTTACGTTTTATGGATTTTCGGCGATTCCTCCGCGTCCGAGGAGCGGGAAAATCCGCGTGGACAAACATTTGTGCAGTCGCGGCACGCTCGGCTCTCTATTTGAGCAAAATTTCTATCGGAAATGGCGATCGAATGGCGGCTGGTCAAAAGCCTATAGAAACGTTTGTTGTCCAGGGGAAACGGAGCCGGAACGATTCCTCTTCTGGCGGTTGCACAGGTAAACAGGTGTCCGAGAGGGACGTGGGCGTCGTTCCGGTGGGCGACTTCAATGATTCACTTTCATCTGAGCCTACGTAAAGAGACGGAACAACTGCTTTTGGAGGTATGCCGAACCCGGCCTTGTAGGTCATTGGAAGATCCGTTTTGCAACGGAGATCCCCTGAAAATCCGAATGGACAAGCAGCGAGCAGAACTGATTGTGAGTCGGTAGAAAGAGAAGAGGAGGTAGATGATTAAAATGCCAGGTGTGTCAAGGTTATCGGCTGATCTACTTCGCTACGTCGATATCTAGACCTTCCTTTATTTAAGTAATTGACGTTAATGACGATAAGCTTTCGATTCGATGATGATGATGAATGTTGTGGCGATAACCGTGTGTGATTTTTTAGTGGGGCAGATCGAGGAAGTTGTCTTTCACCCTGGAAAACGGATTTGTTTGCACGATTTGTGAATGGTGTAAAAATATTTCTCCGGTGTTCCCAATTTTGTCATTCCGTTTTCTCCAGGGAAAGTGAAAGCCAATCTTTTACCATTTCGAATAAGTTTTGGGCATTTTGTTCGATGATTTTTTAGCGATTTTTCAGGCAATATAAAGATCCCATGCTCCTGGGATTTCTGTTTTTTATTAACGACCCGAATTGAAATGAATTGAATTGAAAAATTTGGAAAGAGAAAATTAAACGAATCGAAATGCCAAAGTGCACGAGGATCCTCGGCGCAGTAATGACGAATGGAATTACAGTTAATTGGAGGAGTGTTGGCCGAGTAAAAGCGTGGACTCCGTCGATCACGGATCGATCATGGATCCTGTCGCTCGAATGTCGAGTCACAGGGCCGCGCATTGCTCCGGTGAAATCCTGTCGAAGAAAACTCGACGCGCTTCTTTTTTAATCGATCTCTCTTTCTCTCTTTCCCTTGCGCGCCGATAGATCACAATTAGCCAATGAGAGGAGGCCTTAATCATATTCACTTTCTAATTCCAGAATTCGCGGCTGCAACCATACACGAGCTCGATCTTTAGCTCGATTTTTCGCGTTAATTGGAAGACGAAAAATTCGAACGAGATACGCTCGACTTTTAATCATCGACGAAACGTTAAATGATTTTTCCTTGTTCGTTCGATTGAAAACTGAAGGATTCCGCGACGGCTAATTGGCTGATGAGTTTATCGATTTTTTGACCTGGCGAAAATCAACGGATCTACCCGCGTTAATTGGACAGCGAATCGAACGACTTCGTTGTGCTGATTGGACGAATAAAACGAACCACTTTTTAACGTTAATTGCTTCATAAATTTTTGTTGTGCTGACGAGAAATCGAAAGACCCGTCCACGCTAATTGGTTCGTAAATCAATCATATTTTCATGTTGTTACTAAAAAGCAACTGTACATTTTTATGCATTATAATTTGTCCTTGTTGGCTCGACGAACAATCGATATAATTGCTCGAAGCGAATTAACCTCTCGTAGAAATTACACGCTCGAACAAGCCTGTAAAGAACGACTTTCCATTCGTTCCACGGAAAAAATTGATTTTTCTCGGTTAGGAGGACAAAGGATAAAAAATTTCATCCGTACTAAATGCTGGACTATTGAATCGGATTTCTCGTGCTAATTGCTGCTGTGCGTTAACGATGCAACTGCAAACATTGTCGACTGACTCGGTAAACAGTTTATTAGCGTCGTTGATAGCTCAATTTTCGCGTTAAATGGACAAATTGGTGAAGAAACTCATTCGTATCAATTGCTCGACTGTTGAAACGCGTTTCTCATACTAGCATAATCGAGATAAAGAGTTTCAGACACCTAATAGCTAGACTGCGAAACTTTATGCAGATGAATTTTAAGAAAATCGAGTCAAATAAAATGGTATTTTCAACGGTGGTAGCCTTCGCAGATCTGAAATAAATAGAAATTGTATGAAATTCTGTCAAGTTTTATGCTGTAGCTCTTTGAAAATGTTTAGAAACCATAAATGCATAAAGATCCGCAGTCTAGTTGTAGCACAAAGAGTAGAGCTCTTCAGAATCGAGAAAGCGGAGTCGAACACCGAAGACAACAACAACCTCAGCCGTCGAAGGCTATCGCGGGGTGTGCACGCACCGCGCCGTTCGTCAAACGTGTATTAATTATTCGCGACGGGTCTTATCTTATTGGATTTTGCATAGAGTTCAACTGGTTAAATACGAGCAAGCGTTGCACGCGATCCCGGCCAGAAATAGTAGCACAATGGAGCGCCGACTCTGTTCATACGCAGACTCAGCCGTTATCTCGTTGTTCGGTGCTCGTTATCACGGCCACGGATGATAAAGCATCCGGAATTATTCAACGTTCAACGAACGCTGGACTCGACTCCCTTCGACGATCCTCTCGGGCGAAAGAATACTGGTAAATAGCAGCTGCTTCCAAACAGACCTGAATTCACCGAAAAATATCCCTTTGAAGTTTTTCCTACTACAATCTACTCCCTTTCTCTCTCTCTGAAAAATTCCAACATTTGCGATTTTTTTCTGTTTCTCGCTGAGTATGTGTTCTTTTTCAGCAACGCGTTCAGTGTATGCTAGCGATTGTTTGCATAGATGTGAGAGACGCATGATTCACAGCTATTTATAAGATGATTTCTTAATAAATTGTACAGACTCAGGAGAAGTGCTCTGAGTCGGTGAATCATTCTGTAAATACGAACTGGTACTTGATCTTTTCTATCTAACCATTCCAACATGTTTTGTATACTGATTTGATATTGTCCAGTGATCCTTAGTCTTTAAAAAATTGAATTGCTAAGCACAATGGTAGCGATGAATTTTCTGTCAAAATCAAAAAACTTTCTATAGAAATGAGTAGGCTGCGGATCTTTATGCAAAGTAAAACTTGCCTGCATGGATTGTAAGAGATGGAAACTAGATTGAATGTTATTTCTTCCCGTAATGATTTTAATAGAGGAGAGACTAAAGAAATGAATAACATTTTCTCGTTTGACGGCTCGTTTTCGAGAAGATAGACTTTGAAGATCCGTCAGGTTCGCGTGCTTCAGTATACACAGGAAGTAGAATCGGTTGGTCATGATCAGACGCGTCAGACGATTCCTATCAATAACACGTGTAATTGTTGCATTTTCAAAATCGACATTCTCAAAAAGGAGGCGTCAAACGAGAAAATGTTATTCCTCCTTTTCGACGTACAGTAGCGGACAAATACGTCAGACCGCTCTAAAGAAGACGATAACTTTTTTAACATTGTACTATACGATTTGAACTTTTTTGGGAAGCTGGAGCAATTAGTTTACTAAAGGACTTGAAAAGAAATTTTTTCAAAAATTGCCATTGATCGGAATTGTTGAAAAAATACTAAAAGTTGAATTTTTAACTTTTTTATGTAGGCCCTTGAAAATTTAAAACATACGTTTTGTAGATCTGTGTCAATTAAACATATTTTGTAAAAATATTGTTAATTTTGCCGATTAGTGTTAAACATGCCGAATTTCCCAGAAACTGCATTCACGACGAACTAGCCGAAAGAATAGAATGCAGACGTTTTTAACGGAACAGTATGGTTAATGGCACTGGATCGATGGATCATGTTGTGGATAAGGTTCTTTGGAAGCAGATCTAGTGTCGACAGATTGTTAATCAGGTTTTCCTACGCGAGTCTCGTTTCCCATTGGAAGGCGCGCGGACCGGAAACCAAGAGAGTCTCCGATCGAGAAGAAGTCGTCGATTATTCGATCCCGCGGTGTAGAACGAGTGCTTTCGAAACTTTTTGCCGGGTCGCCGCGATCTTTTCCTGTTGGAATGTTTATCGAGTCGGTGTTCTCCCCTGTCCCCGTAGCTCCTCCCGTGCATAAGATCCTCCCTTTTTTCCCCCGGCGCTAGGCCATTTTCTCTCGACAAGCGTCCGACGACGAGTTGCTCGCGTCCGACCCCTTTAAGCCGGATTTCTACGAGGCTGCAGGGCCGCATCTTGCCTCTTGTACGCCTTAAAACTCTTCTGTCTTGGCCTCACCCTTCACCCCCAACCCCTACACTTTTCAATCGAATTTAGGTGGCAACAGGTGGGAGAATTCCCGAGGAACGATTCTGTTGATCAGAATTCTTGTGGATTGCTAGTACGGCAAGTACTGAATTAATTTTCCTGGTTAGAAGTTTATGTTCTTCGGGAAAATCACCGGATGATATTCGAGTTTTCAGGATTAAAGTGCACCATAACGCTGCGTCAGTCGGTGCTGTCTGTCTCTGACTCTTCACGGTGCATCACTGTCCCTGTTCTTTCTCCTTTCCATCGTTGACAAACAAAAAACGAAGCAGAACTTGTTTTGCACTGTCCATTTTCGTCGGAGATTTTCTGAAGAATCATCCCTTCAATTTCTCACCTGTTGCCAACAGGTTGCCGAGAAGAAGCGATGCCGCCGAAGACATTTTCAATTCTCCTTCTGGATTGTGCCTGATCTATTGGTTGCAAATGATTACATTTTTTTTAAATGTACTATTTTAAAATGAACGATTTACGCGATACAATCAATGAAACTTTAAATTCCTTTTTTTCTTATAAAACAGATGACAGTTCGATTTAAGAATCACTTGTTTCAATTGCCCTTTGATTTTCGGAATCCGAGCTGAGCAGAGAAAAATGTGCACGCGCGACATTTTCAGGGCACAAGACGAGACGTCCCTGGTCTGGTGTTCGCAGTAGAACCGGGTTCCCTCGCTCCCCGTATTCGCAACCAGTCCTCGCGAGGGAAAAGCGGTTGTGAAAATGTCTCGGCTCGAGTCGTGCCCGCCACGATCTACGCGATCCAGGATCTACGATCTAAGGCGAGAACGAAGCCGCTCACCATCGTCGTCTTCGTTTCCATCGTCATCGTCGTCGTCGTTCGGGCTTGTTTCTTGCAGCCTCTTCCGAATCGAATTATATTTTCTTGCTGGAACATGTGCGTACGCCTTTTGACTGACTCGCTACACTTTCACTGTGTTTCAAACTGTTCCGTGATGCTTTGCGCATACCTCTCTGTCTGTGTTTTTCTCGCTTCGCTTTTTTCTGTTACATAATTCTAGAATTATGTTGCCTAGAACGCGATCATCGGCTTCTCTTTCGAGACGAGGAAGAAATTCCTCGCGAAAAAATCCGTGCTCTGGTTCCATTCTGCAATTACACAATCCCGGATCATTGTTGATCATTGTTCACTGTAAATACGTAAAATTCTGTGCAGTAGAATGCATTCGCAGTTCACCGAAAAGTCCAGAAAATGGCACCGTACGAGACCGATCATTCGCTCGCATCAATTTATAGAAGAATCGCGAGGAAACGACTATAATAATGAACAATAGCAAAGAAAAAGCCAGGAGGTTTCCCCTGTAGACAATCGCTGCCACGTCGGCACCCGCCACATCGCCGCGTCGCATGTATAATTAATAAACTGTTTATATCCAACCGGTAAATATTTTCGCTATTGTTTAATCGCGATCAATATTAATGACCGCGCGATTATTTTCACGGTTCGCGGGCCGAACCGTCTGAAAACTGCGAAAACGCATGATACATGCACGTGTACGCGCGCGAGTGTGTATATGTATCTCGATGAGATCGTTTTCTATTCAGACGCACACACCGTTCGGCTTTCTCTTTCCTATGCAGCTCGTCGTCGTTTACACGACAAGAGAGAGCTTTCTTTTCGCTTTGTGCGTTCCTCTTCTTCTTTTTCTCTCGTCGTCGTCGCCGTCGTCGTTGTCGTCGGACGCGAGGGCGTCTAATTACACCCACTTGAGACCGGCTGCGACTACTCCGTCGTTAATTAATTTGTGGACGACGGCGAAACACGTGCGACCGCAAAAAATCCGCGAACCCGACCGTCGAAACAGGCTTTATAAAACAGAGCGACTGACGGACCTGACGGTTCGCAGACCAACTCTTCTGACACGGTTATATCCGCGTTTCGTTCAGAAAAAGATCCGTGGAATTGTCTGCCTCTCTCTGGCTTCTTTGATGTCGCTCAGATGTACAATGGCTCCCACTAATATTCAGACACTCTTAAAAAGACGATTACTTCTTTAGTATTTGCTTTGCTGCACAACGTAAACATTTTTTGAAGAAAATTTCAATATAAATAAGAATATTTGGAAATTGAAGGGCCTAACTTCTCAAAAAAGTTCAAATGAACTTTCTAAGAAAGATTCTTATTAGAAATTACTGCGTGATATGTTTTCTAGTCGACGGACACACTGTTCAGAATTCTTTCTATCCACTTGATAAGAATAATTGATCGAATTTCACGATCCTTTCAGCCTATTGTGACCAGCCCAACAAAGCCGTTTTTCCCGTTTCCTAGGTTTCTACTCGTCCGTGATCCGCTGTCTCTGAATAACATTTTTGCCTCATGCAAATCATTCTTAGAAAGCGACCGAGAACTCGCGCGTCCACCACTCCACCAGAAAACTGATTACAGTAAAATATGATATCTCCCGGGGGACTAGCTGGTTTTATAACCCGAAGAGAATCGCCGGAGCCGGTGAAATTCAGACATCCTGCATCGCCGTTTCCGATCGAGCCAACGAGCTCCTCTCTCGTGAATTGCCTGCGTTTCGGAGAACCTCTTCGATAATGCACCGCGGTCATAGATAGCGGACATAGTTGTGCAGTTGCGCAACAACGAGGTAGAAAAGGAAGAGGTTTCGGAGTCCGTCATCCCTCGGAAATTCCGTGAATCACTCTCGGAACTCTGAGTTCCACGCTCCGGCCGAAGAATCTTGAACCTCTTGATCGCATTCTGCTTTCAGACTTCAGCTTTCGTGTTTGAATAACATATTTCAATTTCATCAAAATTCTTGAGGAAGTAACGTATGGACGAGTTTACCTAATACACGATTATTCCGTTCGATTTTTGAGAAAAGTGGAGTACAATAATCGTTAATGGCGCGACTTCCTTCATCGATTTCGAGAAGAATGGAAGGTGGCCGGTCGCGGTCGGCTGATCTAAACCGGACACGAGGCCGTGCCGGCGTTGGACGTCCATTAATTCTGTAAAAGGACCCGTTGCCAAGTTCTGGCCGAGAGCTTTCTCGAGATCCGCGAGTAGCCAATAACTCATCGAACTCGAGCCTAGACGAGGTGTCACGCGATTAATCATCGTTTACGCGGGTTTCTCTCCTCGGTTCACCACCGTGTCGCACCGCACCGGGTTCTCCGTCGGCTTTTGCCGCCGCGGACTGTACTTCATCAAGATTGGGTTAACTATGTAGATGGGAAACATCTTGCATAGCGGGGCGTTGGTTCAATAATGATAGAGCAGACGCGATAACGGGAACGAAACAGACGGAGCCGAGCTAACGAGACGAGGACGCCAAGTGTAATCGTCCTCTATACTGTCCCCCTTCTCTCTCTTCTTCTCTCTATTCATCTCCTCTTGCTCTTTTTCTCGGCTCTTTCGCTCTCCTTTCCTCGCCAGTTAACTACCGCCTTTTTCTTCATCTTCTTCTTTTATGAACTACTTTTTCCGCTTCTCTCTCCTTTGCTCCTCTCTTCTAGGCCTCCACCCGTTCTCCGGCCCCTCTCTATGGAACTTCGAGATTGACTCCGTTTTTAAAAATGTGTTTGTTTTCTTTAGAAATTCCCTCGACAGGATTCCTTTCCAGAATTCGCTTGTTCTCGTTTTTAGCGTCATGTTTTTCCGGTTTTCGACTTTTCTCCACTGTTGTTCCCTGTTTCGTGTCACTTTTTGTCGCTCTCTCCGTCAGTATCTCCCCCCCATCTTTATATCTATCTCCCCACCTCGATCTCGACTATCTCTCTCTCTATTCTCTGTCTCTGTCCCGCTCCCGAACAGCTGATGAGAATAATGGGTACTCGGCGGACAGGAAATGGCCCTCTCCCTTCCTTTCTTTCTCTCTGGCTACACGCGCGCGACGATAAACCGAGGAGGAGGAAGGGGAACGGGTTATGAAATTCATAAAGAGAAAGAATCTAGAGAGAGAGATAGAGAGAGAGAGAGGAGACACATAGATAAAGACGCACAAGCATCTGGATGGAAGGTTCGTTTCATAGGTTTAATTAAAAATTCGATGGACGACGCCGCACGAATTGGACTCCATTAGAACGGGTCCGGAGGATCTCTAGGTCAATTAAAAACGACTAGAAATATGAGCCTTAACGAATGAGTTACATAAATTGGGATATTTATCTGTATTATAGTACTGCTGAGAGAGAGAGCATAGAGAGGCAATAAAAGGAATTTATCACATAAATCACGGCTTGGGACGGAAATGAAAACACTTCGAAACTGATTAAAATTACTTCCGAAACAACTTGCAGGCAGTAAGCTCGAAAATAAACCACGGAAAGCTACGTAACGTTAGAAAATGATCGATTGATGAGCCAGTCTCGCGTAGATGAAAAAAACGCGTGTGAAAGGGTGTAAATAAATGACGGGGTACCCATGAGGCGGAGTCCTGTCAAATCTCGCGGTGTCCCGGAGCAAGTGACAAATAACGTGTCGCGTTCGAAAGTCGGTAGACTTTCACGGAGTATCTAAAGGAAGAAAAATCGTCGCGTCGGATCTGGGATGTCCTCGGCTAGGTTCAACAGGCAGGGGATCGATAGAAAAATCGCGGGGGGAACGAGGAGTCAGCGAGAACAGCTGACTGGCACACGTTTCACGTGGCTGGCAAAGCCACAGGAAGTTCCGAGGAGGAAACGAGCGAACGACGAAGAGGGAACACTTGCCGGACAAAGATGCGACGATGGGGAACCGAGAGGGGACCCCGAATCGAACGGAGAAGGAAGAAAGATGAATGAGAAGGGTACCAGAAGATCGGAGAGAGAGGAGGATGGGGATAGATCAGGGCGTTGCACCGTTTGCTGTGACCTAGTGTCCCTCGTGGCTCCTCTCTGCCTCGTGGACTGTTCTTGTACGATCATCTTTGGCCCTTATGGTCGTGGGCGATTCGAGAGTTTTTCTCCGACGCGCTCTTCGCCGAGGGATTATACTGCTTTCTTGCATTATTTCTGTTTATATTAGGTCGTTCGGAAATCAATTTCTGCGGATCTTTATGCAAAATAAAAATTTCTTACCTGAATTGCAACAAACTGGAGTGAAACAGAAATTTACTTTCTTGCTTATTATGTTTAGTAGGTTGAAAACAATATAATGGTATGTTGAAATTTTCGTAATATTTTTGCTATTTTAAATTACACCCACTCATTATTGTCATAAATGCATAAAATCCGCAGTCTAGAAATGACTTTCCGGACGACCTGACATTAATTCTACAATTGCGGATGAAATTGCTGTCGCGTGTAGACAGTTTGTCAGCAAATTACTAGCAAAATGAGAATGAGAAAATGGTCGGCAAGTAGAAGTGTTAAGATAGAGATGGTCTGTTTTGCAGCGGAGCGGTAACGGTATGATTGTTATGCGCCAGGAATAGTTGCACCGGAGGCTCGTGTGCATCGCGAACGCATAAAACCCGCAGTCTGGTTATAGAACAGTATAACAGAGTCGGTAAGCACTGGTTTCTCTCCCAGTCGATTCGTCCTTGAGAAGCGGTCTAGGCATCGAGGAATATCGATCAAACGACAAGAAAACAACGTCGCTAGAGTGGCTACCTTGCGCTGTGCGTTCGTTTTCGATCTGTCACCGCGGAAACCGCAGGCCAATAAATTCGCCACGGTTCTACAAGCCTCGGGACTCGTCTAATCCGTTATACTTCCACGCGTCTCGAACTTGATAAACACACCGCGCGCATTTTCTTCGACGAAGAAACCAACTGGAACGCGGCACTCGTCGGCGAAACGGAAGCGGGCACTCCTGAACGCTTGCCCTCGTTTCTGGATCTCGATGCCTCGAAATCTAACAAGCTCTTCGTGGCCTCGCGAACCTAAAACTGAATGTTCTCGAAGAGAAAATGTTTAATCGATGAAGAGGATGCAACGATTGTCGCACGATTGCGGACGTGTCGTGAAAATTGTAGGAAGAAGGAGGAGCGAAGAGGGAGAGAAAATGGCGGCACGGAATTGCAGGTTTGCAACGTTGCAACGGTGGCCCGCATGTGGTCGTTCCACTTATCTTTGAACATAGCGGAATGCCGGGCTAGTTAACCCACAAAAAAAATCAAATGCAGCCGCGGATTCGAGCGCAGCCTTGCTGAAATAACGAGCACGTGCGCCGGGCACTTAGGCTCGCGAAACGCGGGGCGTGGATGTCTGAATCGTGAATGGGAAACAGAAGAAAAAGCGCCGGCCGGTTGTTACCCGGCCAGCTCGCCGGATCGGGCGCCATTAATCGGGAAAATGGAATTATTAACGCGTTATTTTGCGTTTTACATTTCTTCGCCGTTATTCTCATCGCTGTACTCCAACGGAGATATATTCTGCATCTGTTAAAGCTCTTGACATTACTGTACCTCGAACTGATCGATATTAATATTTCCAATAGCGACGTATTGTCAATAATACTCTATATAGCCACGTATTTTATTTGAACTCGTTCCGCAACGTGCTCTTCGTTCTTGGCACACGTTCCCCTCGAACGCATTTCATCGGATTTCTGAAGAATCCGTCTTCTCGTATTCATGAATTCAATGAAAAAATTCCGTTTATTGCATCGCCGCCGGTTTAATTAACTCTGATCCTGCTTAATTGGAGCCTCGGATTTACGGCAGTCCTTCGCCGGGAATCTCACCCTTTGTTTCATACGCTTTTATGGAATAAATGCGGAATTTTTAATTGTCCAAAGGAGATGTGTGTGCAATAATTCATTAACGAGTCTATCAATGCGGAACTGCGGGAGAATGATGGGTGCATCGACCGATTAAAATGTTAATACGATTAATATCGCTTCAGAAAAATGCTGCTCCATAAAATTAACGAAGACCGGAATCAATAAGAGAAGAGTTAATCGCGGCAGAGAACGACGTGGCAGGGGGTTAAGAAGACGGGGGAATAAGGGCCTGGCCTCGTGGAGGAAGCACGTGGTAACCGAGCGACGGTTATGGCGATCGGGCGAGTTAGAGTTTCTACTCGGATGGACACGCTCGAAGGGACACCGTTCCGAACTTACGGGAGCCGTGGCGGCGTAATTGCCGGCCTGGGCGCGTTGGATCGACGTGATTGCACGATTGCGTGCCGCTTTCCTTTTGCACGTTACGCCCCTAGTTTTGTCGCAACGCTCCGCGGGCGGCGTGTCTTTTGCTACATAACCTTACCGAACTCCGATTACAATTTCTGGGCCGTGTCTTTTCACCTGGGCCCGTGTTTTCGGCGCGATAATCGTTTCCCTCCTTTCTCCCTTCCTTTGTCCCCTTCCGCCTCGCCCCTCAAGCGGTCCCTCGCGCGAAAATCGCTCCGACATCATTAACAGTCGCTGAACGACTCGTTCCCGTCCGAACTTATTGCGATTTTTGTAGAAAACGCTAATTATTAAAATATGCCACTAATTTATTTGTCAATCCCGTAAGATTTCCTGGACAACAGTACATTTGTCATCCCTTTGGGCTGACGTTCACCAAGTTTCAGCTTTCAAAGCAAGAAGACAGAGGAACTGGCAATTATACGATAAATTTCTCAACATTCTTCTCCAATTGTTTCACCTTCGATCTCGGCAATTCAATTTTTTTTTTGCCAATTTATCTTTCCATCCTCAACTAACACATTTTTTTTGCAACTTTCTTCCTGATTGAAGGGGGCAGAGCCTCCTGTATACACATACAGATGGTAGGTTTCCTTCGGATTCGAAACGAAATGAGAATCGAGGCTCGTCGATTTTTCCAGAATTTTTCCCTCGTTGCCGGTCCGTCTGGAACGGCAACAGTTCCCGAGGAGCAGCCCTCGACGGTGTCCACTGTCCAAATAAATGGTCGCCGTCTCTTTTCGAGAACCAGAATTACACGCAGAACTGGTCTGTCTCTTTCGCTGGTCTGCCAGCCGAAAAATCTTCTCTGCACGACGTGCACGTGTGTGCTCGTTGTTGTCACTCGTGCCGCTCTCGCACAGACGGCTTGACGTCCCCGCCAGGACGTCTGAGAAGTTTCTCGGTGAGAATCTTCGGGGAGACTCTCCCTCGCTTTTTCATTTCCACCCTTTTCGTCTCCCGCGTCTTCTTCAACCATTTTCCACGACGAACTTGCCGCCACAACTTTTTCAAGTCGATGTCCTCCTCAGACGATTCTGCTACTTGTTTTATGGAGATTGCACTTTCGTCGATACACTTCGTCCGCACTTAAATTGCACTTTGTGTGGCGTGTGGATTGCACACGGTTACAGTTGCAATTGCAGTTCGGTTACACTTCTTGAACAGCGTATTTTAATTGCAATCCTTTCTAAAATGTAAACACAGCTATTACCTGTAGGATCTTCATGCAAAAGAAAAATGTTCTGCATTGATTGTGAGCAGCAGGAGTAAACTAAAAATTGATTTCATCCCCTAATGACATTGTCTCTTTTACTGTTTTGTATTTCACTCAACCAATATCTTCATAAATGCATAAAGATCCGCTGTCTAGCTAGGATCATTAGGCTGCGCATCTTTATGCGAAATATTTACGTGCACGTTTCATAGTTCTTTCATAATTATAAGGAGATGCGAGTCGGGGATGGTGGAGGTATTAAACGAAGCTATCAATTTATTCTGAAGTTTCCATTCTGAAAGAGCCGGAGCAGCTGTACCAGTCGGACACACGATCCAGTGAATCATTCCCCTAAAAGCTTCCTGCTCCGACGCATGTAATTTCCTCTTTTCCGCCATTGTCTCTGGCGGCCGCCCCACGCGTCAGCATCGCGCGAGTCCATTACAATCATTTTCATAATCCTCCCGGTCTCGGCGATCAACGGGGACTGGCCTCTATCCAAAACAAGCACGGGGCAGCTGTCGCAACAACAGATAACCCAGATCCGTCTAATATTTTCCTCCCGTAAAAAAAAAGAAGAAAAGAAAAAGAGACGACTGACAAGCGAAAAGAGTGAAACGTAGAAACGGTTCTCTCTCTTTCTTTCTTTCTATGTATACGTACACGCACACGACGACCCCCGTCTCGTAATCCAAACTACACAGTGCCCCTATAATAATTGTCACGTGACGAGCCGGTACGTCGCCAGCTGTTGCTTCAGTTTCGCCCTAGTAGAGAGAATGAGAGCGTTTCGATGATTCGACAAGGCTCTGTCAACCCTTCCGTACCGGCGACCCCTCTAACCACCCCTTTTTCGAAAATCCAGCTAGAAAGTAGACCCCCCTCGCTCTCCCTATTTTGAGAAAATCTATGCACGCCCACGGTGACTTCCCGGTTTCTTTTTGGTACCGTGGAGATCGCGGAGAATGTGTTCCGATAGCTTTCAACCGATTCACTGTGGTCCCGAATCAGTATAAGCAACTCCAACCCTTATGCGAATGCTCGAAATGTATTTGATAAGTAGACTCCGGATGTTCGTGTAAAAGGGCGTAGCATTCACGTAGACGAACAAATGCCGGGAGCGAACCTACAACCGAGCTGTTGGAAACGTGATTGATATTTCTAGATATAATGTTTATACTGTAGAAATATTAATTAAATTGATTTCATTTTTTAATTACTTCTGTACAATGCTCAAGGTTCATCAGTGCCCGATGGACTTACAGAATAAATAGAACGTAATAATTTTAAGGTTAGCTTAGTTCTTCGCAGGAAAAACGTCGAAAAAATCGGTTTTTATTTTTTTTTTAACAACGGCGCACCAAACCAAAAAATCTGAAAAAATTCATGAACAATACTTATAACAATATACCGCTACTGTAAAAATATAACAGTTGTCACTCTAGAACACTCTTTTTTGAGGTTTTTGAGTTTTTAAGCAGGATTTTCACTTTAAAAATCTGAAACCAATTGCAAAGTATGTATTTGGGTTCTGGACATGTGTCAGATTTTTCTCAGAATTTCTAAACGTCATTAACTAGGGAAAATAGGCCAAAAACTGATTTTTCGATTTTACCTCATAACTACCCTCCCGATCAAGATACAGGGTTGAAAAATTCGGTTCAAGGGCATTTTTGACTATCTTATCCGGCTATACCCAAAGGGTGTAGTGAAAATTCCCGTTATTTTTGTGAAGATGCCGCGCCTAATCCACCTAGCGGTAGTCCTCTCGAATAAACGAATTGTAATCGTCTGCTACGACGGGCATGTAGCGGCTAAAGACCCCGGGGGTAGCCGGTTCTTCGCACTTCCGCAAAGCGGATTACCGAGCTCGAGACCCATCATCCGATTGTCAGGCACTCTCCGCCGCGCCGGATTCCCTCAAATGGACAGCCAATTTGTAGGGGCTTATTTTTCATCGCCGGGGTGTAACGGTCGCGAGGAACGCACCCCTCCGAGGTCAATTAGGCATCCACGAGGCTCCCCGGGTGTGATACCTGCATCGTGTTACAAGGTACGCGATCGTCCCAGGGTGAGAAAGAAAGCTTATGCTTGCGGTCTGTGCAGGAAATAATTGGATTTGAAATCTCGCAACCCGCGAAATGCCGAATTTTTCACCCGTAGATCCGATTGTAAACGATCCACCACCTTTTTTTCTATCCCGTGGGGTGGAGAGGAGGATCCTTGAAGTATGGCGAACAAGGATTCGTCACGGTGAAAGTATACAGTGTGTTTTTCGTCAACCCCCTAGACCATTAATTCCGGGAAGAAAGAGTTGGCAAGTCTTCGGTGGCTTCTCGGGAGGGTCTCTTTGATATCGGGGGATGAAATCGACGTAATGGCGGCACAACCCTTTGACCAGATGTACGGCACAATGGCCGTCACGAAAAATCCGACGACAATGTTATCTCGATCTGCTCGCATTCTAGGGGTCGTGCTCCTTCGGATTGAGTCGTCAGGCCCGGGGAGATGCTGGCCGCAGGGGTTGCTCGAAAGATCGCGATGATAAACGGCGAACTAGATTCCTCGACTCCGATCAACCCCTACTTTCCTTCGTAAGTTCGAAAATCGGGGCGGGTCAGGGCTTGTACCACCTACGTTCATCCCCTACGTTCAATCCGGCGGAGCGTGGTCTTCGGTTGAAACTGAAAGGAACTGGGACAAATGGATTGTTTGTCAGGGGTTGCTTGCATAGTAAACGGATTGATCCGTTTTAAGCTTCTATAGTAACAGGATAAATCGATTTTTAGCTGGGACATTTTTGCTTGTTTCACATACTGTTTTACACATTACCGACCGGTGACTATTGCATAATTTTGATAAATCTATGGTACATGGCTAAACAGTCTTTAATGGAACCTTCAATGGCAACAGCAATTTTCATTGTGAACTAACAAGTCACCCTCAATAACGGCATCTAATAGTTTCATTTAAGATTGCAATGTAAAAGAAAAATTCTATGCTTTCTTTTAAAGTGTTAACGCTTTACCTGCCGGAATCCTATCAACAGGATTTTCAATAACTGTGCTGTACCAAGAAGAAGCTTACAAATCTCTTTTTACATTACAATTACAAACGAAGTGGTCGAAGAAAAGCCTGTGTCGGTGAGTATGACGAGTTTGACGAAGATCAGCTTGCAGACATTCCTGACGCAGGGTTTTTGAATAAGAAAAAAATGCAAAGAGACACATGTCCCGTCCGGATAGAAAAGTCAATGTAACATTTGATTTCATGGGTAGAGAAGTGGTCGAAGAACAATTACAATTCCAAACGAAATTATCAGGTGACGTTGCTGAAGGTGACTTGTTAATTCACAATTGAAATAATTGTCACTATCAAAGGATCCATCAAGAAGTCTTTCGAAACGGCCCATCGACTTTTAAAAATTATGAAATAATCGCCGGTAAGTAATGTGTTAACAAGGGGATTGAAATCAAGCACAATTGCAACAAAATCATCATTCATTTTGCTTCAACCTTTTCCCAAAAACTCTACAAAGAACAGTCCCTAAAAAATGCTCCTCCGAGTAACAGCTTATCCGAGCAGTTGAGCTAAAACAGAGGAAAAATCTGACACAATTGCAAGAAAGGGTTTGAACGCCCGTGGGTCCCCGTTAGGGCAGGCTCGCATAATAAAAGGGCAACAAATTAGTCTTCATTTGGTCTTGTCGTCGGTGAAAAGGATTGCGGCACAAAGCGGTGGTTTGGCTTTCAGGAAAAAGCAAACAACGGCCTTAGTCAACCCCTCCTGGTGCTTTCTCTGGAGAGGGATGGAGGGGGGTGAGGAAGAGTCAATAGGAAAGCATATTTTGGTCAGCGATTCTGTAGAGAAAAAAGTAGGGTAGCACGAGAAGGGAACCGGTCTTCGACGACGGTGCTACTGTGCTCTGTACACTGTCTTCTTTTTCTTCTTCGTATTATGCTGTTCTTGTCCTTGGCTAGCCTAATTCATAGAACCACGATAGCCTTTTCGATATTGCTGAATGTCGAAGAAAATAGTCACGTTTGCGTTTCGTTCCACGGTGTTCAGGGACGTGGCAAGGAACTCGAAGAAAGGGTTGGAAAAATCGAATCAGGTTTCTGCGCCGATGGTTCTTCTTCCCGGACTACTTGCACGAATGCTGAAGAAGCAGACGACAGAAAATCATAATCACCGACAAAAGGCGTCATGCCGTGCAGCCACGTAGACAAGGCGAGCCGCTGCACCCCTTTCTCACGCGACACCTCAGGATCCATCCTTCCTCCATGGGGGAAAGTCCGTGGGGGGGCATCGGTGATTGCTTGATCCAAGAACTCTGTGGATGCTGTGCTGCTTCCTCTTGCAGGAAATTCGCTTTTCCGACAGGGGGGGCAAATCAACCCCATTTGCATTAAATTCTTTGTCCAAAACTATCGACCTTCAATAGTCGTTCAATGGTTCTAAATTTTCTCTCCATTGCTCGGCCAACATCGTCGCAGACCGCCAGATCGTAAAACAAAGGGAAAGTTTGAATCGACCACAAGGTTGATTATTTCCAGGGGTGGTATCCACGTGGGGCTTGACGCTTGATTGGCCGGCAGCTTTTCGGTAGCATGACCACTCTCCTCCGGCACGGTACATTGTGATGCAAATGTGGATCACGCGTACACGGATCTACCCCGAGGCGATATTTTTGCCACTTTATTGCCGTAATTCCATAACGGCACGCTAGGGGCGTCCCTAGCCTCCGGGCCATGTGATATTCCGTCGAAATTCGACTCGAATTCGCAACCCTCCGGCCCTCTCTACCCGGTCGTGATTTATGAGAGCCGGCGTCAATTGTGCGCAACTATGTGGCCACCCCTTTAACGCCGCTTTCGTCACTCCCTCCGATCGTTGAATGTTGCTATACCGAGGCTCGAGACGAGCGTGGAACGATCGATTCTATGGGGTTGCACTTCCGTCCACATTGCGAGCTTGTTTCTCGGCCTGCAGATGTATGTAATTGGGAGTTCGTTCGCGAATAAACATTGGATTTCTTGGAATCTTATTTTATTCATTAAAATTTGTAGACGCAAGCGTTCGAATACTTTCGTGAGCCACTGTATGTATATAGGAACGTGACTCAATTCTTTTTCAATGTCTCAATTTGGAAAGATATTAAAGATGCTAAAATGCATTGCATCAGGCAATGTTTCCTCAGGCTCCAATTATCCCCTAAATCACTGGTCGAGGTGTGATTGGACAGAGTTCTTGTGCCGAGGGGTGGCGCAGTATTTCGACAAGGTCGAACCCGCTCTATAAAATTGTTGCTCGCGTCCGGAGCGGGTCGTGGTAGACAATAGCGTTCGGTGCACTGACAAAAATCACCGGGACGGTTAGGAGAGCGGGAGACAGACCCTCTTCGAGAACAGTTCGACGCGAGATCGCCGGTGTCAATAATTCGCCGAGTAAATTGCTGGGAAGAGAGCAAAAGGTTTGTACAGAGGCCAATGGAGGAAGTCCCGGTTTCGACGAGGCTTTCGACACGGTCATTTTCCGACCGGTAAATTTCCATACAAACAGCGGGCCCGCTGCAGCCTCGCAGCGGGGTTAAAATTAACTGACTTTCGCACCGTTCCACCTCTCTCTCTCTCTCTCTCTCTCTCTCTCTCTCTCCCTCTCTCTCCGTGCATACGTATCACCAGTTTAGAGGCTATTACCGCGATCATTAGAGCAACCGTCGCCCGGTGACGCAGGGAACACCGCTTTGCCACGGGGATCAAATTCGGCTGCTACGCAGAGAGTAGATTTAATTGCGGCCCCGGATATACTGAGGCTATACTCTCCGCTATTTTGTTGCTAGAAACACTGTGACAATGATTTCAAACGGTTCCTGCGGTTAATTGTCCCGCGCAACGATCAATACGATCGCCGGCGAATCACAAAGGAATTGTTGAAAAATAATGTTGGTCGAATATAGACATGTATTGTCAACACTAGAGGTTTTAGGATCTAGGGAACGAGAGAAAGTGAAAAAGAAAAGTCGTTACGATCAATTTTCACTTTTCAGTTCCTGTTTCAATCAACTGCTCTGCTTTTGTGGGATTTCATGGTCTACCGCTGGTTCGGTATTTTTTACTTTCTTTCTCACTGAGCGAGGCCATTCATTCGGACAATGAGCTTCTATTCGATTTTTCGAAAGCGACTGGTTTTAACTGGATTTAGTACAGAAGTTCTCGGTCGATTAAAAATTCAGTTTCAACCGTTGGAAAGTCAAGTAATTTCAAAGACTGTATCTTCTATTTAAAAAAATAGGAAATCATATATTTTAGCGATCGAATTAATTGGTAAAGTAATTCGATAGCGATCAAGAAGAACAAGTCTGGCGCCTTTCGACAGAATGACAGCGCAGTCACCGCGAAATAAAATCCGCTGCAAATGCGCGAGTCACATCCGGACGCATGGCTTCCTCCAGCTCGATACCTCTGATTACGAACGCTCGTAATGGCGATTAATTAAGGACCGGCTTCGGAGCTGATTCCGGAAGTATCTCTGCGAAACCGATTCCCACAATTACCTAGGTTGCCCGAGCAAGAGCAACAACGTGCCGAATCATCGAGCCATATTGTGCATCCTTGGCATTGTAACAGTAATCCAAGGGTACCTGTTCATTGCGCGATCATTAGTGTTCTCATCGAGGTGAACAATAACTAGCGCTTCCTTAATTAACGCCGAATAACGCCTTCGGTCACGTAATCCCGAAACGTCGCGTTTCAACAAGCAAGTTCACATTCTCATCGGCTTTTCAGAGGTTTAAGGTCCTTCGGCGACGCGACACTCTCATCCTGGATAACCAGCCAAAGTTCTTCATCTAATTTAATAAATTCAGTAAAAAATTTAAACAAATTCCAACGTTCTGTTAACCCCTTCCACTAGAGTGGTCGAAATTTCTATAAAGTCATCTTCTTTTTAATAGATATTTTAGAAATATCACCATTTTTGTTGATTTATCGTATCTGGTCTTGTGTCATCAATATTTACTATTTACGTTTGTTTTGACTTTTTTCTGTGTGGTGCAGAACACAAGTGCGAAGTTTCTATAAAGTCATTTTGTGTTTCTCTGTATTCTGAGCAGAGAACTACGGAAAACTGGGAATATTCTAAAAGTATTAGTTGTGGAACTCAAAGAAATCCTGTTTGTTATAATTTGATTCACGTGTATGAGAATGCCGGAAGGAAAAGTACTAACAAGTGAAGAAAAAGCTTCAATCGATGCTTATAAAGATATGGGCTGCTCTAATCGCACAATTGCTAAGAAAATTAATCGGTCATATACCGTGATTAATAATTATATTAATTTACGTGAAAATTACGGAAAAAATCATTTTAAAGGTGGTAATAAAATATTGTCAAAGGTACGACATTCATTATTAATCAGATCTGCGGCTACGGCAAGGAAAACTGCAGCACAATTTCGAGCTGAATTGCAGCTCCCAGTAACAATAAGACGTGTGCAACTACTTTTAAACTCTTCTGAACAAAAACGCAACGTAAACCAGGCTTTAAAGAAGTACATAAACAGGCCTGTCTTATAGAAATTTCGGTGAGTATACAATATCGTGTCTGACTCGTGATGAAGATGCAAAAAGAATAGAGACTACAAAAAAGCTGTAACCACCGAAACCGTAAAATAAATGGTAGAGCAGGGAGTGAAAGAACATCGAAACCAGTGCATTATATTTTGTCTAGCCAGCCAGCATGCTCGCAGCACCGTACAACCCTCGTCGCTAATGGATCCACGACAGGATCGTTGATCGATCGTCGAGGATCTTTGAAATGAAAGGCGAGAGCCCCGTCTAGGAGGGAAAAATCGACGGGTGTCGTTGAAAGGTTTCGCGTTACCGTGTTCTGCCCGCATGCTGCACACCCCCATGGCTTCCATCATGGCGTCGATCTACCTATGCCTCGATATGAACCGTGAACAGGCGGCTGAACAACGTCTTAATAAAACTGTTGCGTCGCGGGCTGGCCGCAACGTGGATCGTTCAAAGAGAAATGGATCGTCCTTATTCTGCCGGCTTGTCAACTAACTGACAAAAGATTCGCAACGCTGCGAGATTGCAGCTTGCTGCACGTTGCCGCCGGTTAATGACGAGTGACTCGGCGCGATGACGTTGGACAGATGGTGATCGGGGGGGTGACATCCTCCAATGTATCCAGAACGAAGACGCGACGAATCTTGCCACAGGAAATTTGCACATTTTCTGGATGGGACACAAAGGATTTTAACGACGCGGCTCTCGGCTCTGTTGATGACTCATGATCGTGTTTTTGTAGTTTGAATCCCCGTTCATCCCTCCCGAATTAAATTCATACGAGGCTCTTCCGTGTGTACACTAGATGGGGTAATGAATTTGGAAATGTTGGCTGCACTGTGCGTTGTTTCGTCATTCTATCACAGTGTGAATCATTTTGTGCACATTTCGATCGTGAGTTCTCTCCACAACTGGTTCTATTTCAACGCACATGTTGGAAGAAAAATGTTTTCCGTGTCAACACGTATCCGACATGTGAGTTTAAGGAATCACCCCCCCAGAACTTTCAGAGTCGCTATTTATTTTTCTTGCGACACAAGATAAATTCACAGGTTCCATTCTGCTTTTCTCAGGTTGTCTTTAAATATAAACGTGAAAGCGGATACAACCTGAAACAATTTTTTCTCACAATATTTTCGTACAAGAAAACCACCCCTTAAACATGTTCGAAGCTTCTTCGATTCGATCACCGCGAAAAAATACAGTGAACCGACCGGGTAGAAATTAGTGGTAATAATTGGCCAACCCCTGCGGGCGCGGAACAGCCCTTAAACAAAACAAGCGCGCCAGATGTCCAGTGTTTCAACGATTTCTCAGATACAGTAAAAATTCTAGCAAAATTCCGCTGTTGGCAGCTGTTGCTGGCGGGCCACTCGTTCGCCGCACGTGAGCACGGCAGGACCTTTGTGCCATTGTTTCGTCGGCATAATGCACTCGAATTGTGCGCGACAGCCACACCAGTCGGAGCGAGACAGCTAAATAGTACGTAGAACAAGAGTGAGAGAGAGAGAGGAACACTGCGAAGCGCTTGAGGAGAAGAACAAGAAGACCGGGAGGAGAGAAAAAAAAGAGGGAATCGGTTCGGGTCACACGATCGATCGCGAGGAAAAGAAAAGCCCTCTCGACTCGAGCCGACGACGAGTGCACTCAGGGAAAGTTGAATCGGAACCCGGAGAGGAGGGAAAAAAGCGTAGGAACGTTTGACAGATGTCGTCTCGCCGCAAGATGGCTCCTTGTTCAAAAGCGCCCTCCGCCTTTCGCTCGAGAAACAATAACAAACACTTACGTAGCCGTGCACTGTTCTTGATTCAGCGCGAAACGCGAATTCAAACCGAGCTTTCTGCCCCGTTGAAAATCCATCGAATCGCCATTAGAGTCTTGTGTACTCACGAAAGTATTTGAACGCGCTTTAGAACAGTTGTAATAGTTTATAATGTACGAACGAACTATAAAATGATTGTATGTTGGAGGGAAAGTTCTGCCGCGTTTTAAATAAGCACGTAGGTAGGTAGGAAGCACATATATTGTTGTAAATTGATTCGTGCGATCGCGAGAAGCTTTCCGGGCGACATTCGCGATACGGTCTCGACAGAGCCGCGGTCTGTTCGCATCGGTATCACCGTAATGCAACAGTAACGCAATTATCGCGCTCCCGGAACACGGTCTCTCGAATCCTCCCGGCTCCGCTCGGGTTCAGCTTCGCGTCCTTTGATCTCGAGCCCCGGCTTTTTTCCTCGGACGCACTTTGTTCGGGACGATCCGTGTATCCGTGGGCGTTCAGAAGAGAGTAGATAGCAGAAAAGGAAGACGACGAGGGACGGAGGAAGGCGCGAAGCGCGGGAGGAGAAGACAGAGGAAGCATTCATGGAACAACGACACGTGTTTCCTCGCGATCGACTCCCTCTCTCGCCTCGTCGCTCCTCCCGGAGAGTGTCCGCCGGGAAACTTGGTTAATTGCACGCGAAATTTATCCGTTAACGAACCGGGAACGCTCGTGTCGCGATTAACATCGTGGGAAAGCCTTCATTCTTTATTTGCTTCGGTCGAAGATCTTCAAATTGAATGTCTCCGAAAGAGGACGACATTTAGGAATTAATTCCCTAAAAACGATAGGAGCTAATGAATTGAAATTTCGTACAAATTTTTATAGAACGCTCTGTTAATCTTGAATTAAATTAACGCTCTGTCGAACCTCCTGCCAAAAATGTTAACAGAGACTAGCTGTTTTACTTGGATTGAAACATTATCACTATATTGCGAGCAACTAAAGGTTCAAAATCCCGAGTACCGATCCCGCGCGTACTGAACTACCCTCTCGGAACCTCCCCTTAGGAGAAATAAAAATCTCCAGCCGATATCGATCGAGCAACGGATCTCGACCTCGCCACGAGAGGTCCTCGAGGACCAAGGAGGCCGGGAAAAAACGTTCCGGCAGGATCGGAGCAGTCGACTAATGGCGATCGAACAAGAATCCTGCGCTGGTCCCTTTCGGATCTTGATAATTTCCTGGGTAAACAGTGGCATTGTGCTGCTGCGTGTCTTTTGTCGCCCTTCCGGGGAGACTTTCTTTTGTGATCAAACCTCGTCGATCATCCCAGCTATCGTTCACTTATTTGTTCGAACGACCGTTGCTCCAGCAACTTCTAAATGCTAAATGATCCCCCGGCAAGTTGTCCTCCGCTAATTCTTCCGGCGAGTCATCGAGCCTCGATCCATTACGCGCCTGTTGAACTTTTAGGGTTGCAGTTCCTCTTTTTTCCTCTAGCTTCTGCAGGCTGGAAAATTTGTCCGGAGAAGATATCCGCTGAATCGATATGCCTCTTCCTCAGGTTTCCATCGGGTTTCTTCTCCCCTTTTGTTCACGTGTCACCTTGTTCGTTCGCCGCCACGTCATTTTCTTCGTTTCCGAATCCCCGACACGTTCTACTACCAGAAGGGTGGAGACTGAATCTTTAGCGTGAGTCACCGTCTATTCACGGACCTGCTTTTCCCCGGTTCGGATAAAAATCCAGCGTGTATAAATAGATAACGGCAATTAATCGCGTCCAAGCCGGGACGCCTCGCCGGAAATCGAGCCGATGTGAACGCTCGCGTATGTATAATTACTACTCCGGTTTTTCATGCGTTTATCAGGAAATGAACTGAGTGAAACGTAACACAGTGAAGGTTATAAAAAATTTAGAGATCTTGTTGTGTCGTTTGCAGCGTAGAAATACTATTAAAGAATGAAATACATTTTTATTCGAGCTACTGCTTCCCACAATCGATGCAGAATATTTTTATTTAGCATAAAAATTTCAGTTTACCGGGATTTTCATCGTCTCGATCGTGCGAGGGAAGTTTTCTTCGTGTAACGAGTTCAACAAAATGGTTAACTGGAACGTTCGAGGAACGTTTACTCGGTAGAATGGTTTTAATATCGTTAGCCTGGTTCGATGGGGATAGGTTTACCAAGACTTCTTCTCCCTGGCGATTGTCATTCCCGATTGTTCCTCTCCGACGTCATTGTCGAAGCTGTGCAACAATGGCCTTTGTCGCGACACGAACAATTCAACGGTGTTTATCGGAGAATTTTCCAGTCGGAAAACATTTCACCGGACGGATCAATGGGGAAACAGAAGTATTGTGCCGATTTGCATGCCGGCAACAACTATTTTTAGGTGAAATCGTTTTACTCCGCTGTGCCTGCGGTGTATCGATGTGTCCTACATGGTGCACAGTATTTTTTTTAAATAAATGGAACCCTTAGAACCGATATCCGAAGCTTCCAGAACGTCTATGTAGCAGAAGCTACATTGATTCGATGATTTCATGCACACTGGATTATGTATCTTCTGCATTAGATCGGAAGGAAGCTAACGGTAACAGTTAATCTGTACTAACTAGACTATAACGTAACGATACTGTTAAATAAATTTATGGATCTCCGTAACAAACTGTATGGCGAATACAATATAAATTTTTCCTAGAATACAAAATTCGATAGAATTTGGTACTATTTTTATTTGTTCTGGATCTACAAAGAGTGTTCCCATTAAAAATAGGATTTTAATTCATTGCGCTTTCTTAAAATTTGTCTTTAAAAGTTGGAAATTGCATCAACATCTGCAGCCTATTGATTCTTCCGCGAACCTCAACTGATCGAAGCGGGAAAGGGGAAGTGCAAGGATGAATCGGGGATCATCCGAGCAACGGTAGATCGAAGATCGTTACCGGAAGCTGTTGCAGATCTGGTCGGTGCAAGGTGTCTCACGGACGAAGATCGAGGGAAGGAAAAAATAAAATACACAAGAGCGGAGTATGGTTGCGAGAGACATACGCGAACAGGGGATGAAAAGCGGGATGATAATAAATGACTAGCTCGAAGACGAGCGCTCGATTCACATGAGAAGATTGATGAGCAAGACGAAGGGGATGGTTGGCCAGTTCCGCTCTCTCTCTCTCTCTCTCTCTCTCTCTCTCTCTCTCTCTCTCTCTCTCTCTCTCTCTCTCTCTCTCTCTCTCTCTCTCTCTTTCTTCCTCTCTCTGAAACGACGCCCTTCCCCGCATATTTTAATCCCCGAATCGACGGGGAACAGGATCATAGAGATACATACTTGCGTTTTGTATAGTCAGCATAGTGTCGCGGTGAAACGAGCTCGGGATTCAATTCGTTCGAAGCAGCGTGTCGATAATTAATGGGCGCCGCCGCCGTTCCTTCCGCCTTAATCGGCCCGCGGAATAATGAATCCTTGAGCGTGGCTGCCGGATCGAATACATTATCTGCGATGCGGATTTTTATGCAAATACAACGTTTTATGGACAGCTTTTAATCGAGGTTTACCGGCTCGCTCGGGTTTTCACAACCGAACATTTTATTGGAATTCATTGTGTTTACAAACTTTGCTGTTTTACACTCGAACACTTGAACACGAAGGTTCAATTTCGAACATGATTTAATATCTTCGGGGAAATTTTTATGTTGTACATTTTTATCGAGCGTAAGGAACATCGTCAAGTACGAGAAGTCGGAAAATTATAATGACACATCAGGCTTGCTTCCCGCCAGTGACATTCTGCATCGTAACCCAAGACTGACCTCTCGGACGATCGCCGTCCGGTCGATTTATTCCCAAACACGGAGGATTGGTCTGTTGGTGGGGTGAAAGGCGCGTGACCCGTGAAAATCGTTGAAAACTGGAAAAGCTTTCTGGAAAGTGAGAAAGGAAGACTCGCCCTTGGTCTACCACCGGGTGGGGGGATGTAGAAAACGATCTTTCCAGGCGACCGGATTCTCCGGGTAGAAGTGGTTGTCCCCCTTGTCGACTATACCAAACTTAGGCCTCTTCTGTTCGACTTCGCTGCACCATTGTGTTTTAGGGATTGAGAAAAGTCGAAACGCACCGTTAGAACGATCTCGAGGAGCAAGTCTGGTGACTTGTGGAGCTGTTGTGTTTTTCCTTGGCAGCCTAATAGCCAAAAAAACAGTGGAATCCATTACGGGAATCGTGATAGAAGGGGGTTCGGGATCAGGATTTTCCAGGCGGCGTGAACACGCCGGCAAAAACAGACGGGATCCCTCTAGAACGGGCCCGTAACGGGTTCCGGCGTGTAATTACCACTAACGAACCGTTTGTTTCGACCGACGAGACGCACGGTGACTCGCAGGTGTGCCTGCAGTGCTGCCAGGAGCCCGGCGCCTAACCGCGGTTGCATAATAAGCTGACTCGAGTCGTCCCGAGCGATTCCATTCCGTGAGCAAATGGGAATCTCGAGGCAATTGCTCGTTACCCAGACCGATGACGATACTACTCGTAATCGGAGTGATCCGACGCTGAGAGATCGACTTGGCGTACAGGCCGGCTCAAATGATCGGGCTCGATCACGGTCCTGTTCTTTGCGAAATAGACGAACTGATCGTATGAGCGCAATTTGCTGGAACTTGTCTCTTGTTCTTTAGGAGCAAGGAACTTGATGTCATTATGATTGCGATTATTATTTCGAACACATTGTTTTTCAGTGTAGAGACATCTTTTTAGAACGTTTACTTTTATGCGTTTCTAGTACATGCTTAATGATTTTTTTTAAATTATAATCAGTTTTGTGAATCCACTTTGATCTAACGCTATCGTACAACAGAATCGAAGGGGCACAGCGTTCGTCCCGGATGTTTGAGCCAGTCTGTAGATCAGGCGAATTTCCTGGCCACGGCAGTTTCGAAACAGCCAACCGCGTTGTCGGTGGAAGTTATGGGGTTCCCTGGAAACGACATCGTTTTCACCGCGAGCCACGATCGCTGGTTGACGCAAGGGGTTTTCTGATTGGAGTGCTGCATGGAGCCAGGCGGAACTGATAACCACTGATGCATTACTGTTGCGAGAAAATTTATTCCGGCGTTCGTTCACGTGTGCGGCAATGTTACGAAATTTTCTGCGTGGACCAACGATCGCTGATTGATCATTACCGCGCGTAACGTACGCGTGTAATTAGTAACAATGATGTCTTCGTTGCACCGTCCGCAATGTTATCGGAGATATTAATTCCGGTGCGAATTTCAAATCAGCGAATGATGAAACAACAATTAGCGGAAATAACAAGTAAATGATTGTATTACGAGTCCCAGAATAGGAAATAATTACGCCAGAAATCAAATTAGTCTGGCGTAGACGAAAGAGGCCCGGATATAACGAGCGATTTTATCAAGCCAGATCGAAATTAGGAGCTCTGATTTTTCAGAGATGAATTATTTCATCAGCGTGTTTTATGAATTTAGTTTTTCAATGTATTTTACGTGTTGAATTTGTTTCGTGAATTTATTAGACGAACTTACTTCATGAATGTACTTTACACGTCTATTTTATATGGACGTATTTTACGCATTTATTTTTCCAATTCATTAAATGCACATTTTCTGATCGGTGTATTTTATGAATGTACGCATTTATTTTTCGAATTTATTACATGAACATTTTTCACTCATTCCTCGACGACACTCGCATGTAACGAGAAATGAAAAATGTCAGAAGCTAAAAAAATGATCGGTCGACCCACATGTGTCTTGATTTGTGAAAAAAATGGATCGATTCGTTGGACAGCGGACGGAATGTCACGGTCATGACGCAGCGGCCATGTTGCGGGAACGGGGCGAGCCTAACAGTAAATTAATTAGGATTTCGAGCAGATGACAATCAGGTTGGTAATTCGTATCCAGCGGGAGACGGTCGTGCAGGCAGAGTGCACGGTACTGTCACGGTAGTTCCGTGGATAGCAGAGTACGCAGGTAACGGTGACCGTTTTTCCGTCAGCGTTCCTTGTTTTGCCTCTCGTCGACAGGCTCGACTCGCATGACGACTGCCAATGCGTATGGTTGTTCCCACCTCCGCTTCCTAGTCCCTGGCAGAACTTCCGGTCTCGTGACAGCCCGTCCTGGTCCACCGCTCGTTCCGTCCCAACGTTACGGGTTTGTCACTTTCACGTCGCGTTTCACCTCGACACGGGCCCCGGTGCATTACTGCATTACTGCACATGCTTCCTTCCTAGTGCATTAGGAACGCCGCTCAGAGAAACTCGATGAATCGCCGGCATTCGCTCAACACTCTGCGAGCACCTTGCCATTTTTCGCTGACTTTGCGCAATGGAGTTCTGGGGTAGACCAATATCAAGACATTTCTTTCAACTCAGATCATTCGTATTCTGTGCAATCTTTTTGACATTGTGCACATCGAATTGAACCTGTTTCTCATGTAACAGTTGAGCTTTTCAACATTTATAGAGTACAGACGAATTTAATAATGTTAAAACTGTTTTGAATAATGGTATGGCAATTTTTACTGGTGCCTCAGGAGTAAACCTTTTCTCTGTGTATCGGGTGCAAATGCAGCTTGACGAAAACGGAAATAAAAAGTTGACGAGTGGAAAATTCCGAAAAACTTTCGAGGAATGCTATTAAGTATTGCATACTTGCCTTTTAGAAATGAATAAAATTTCACAAACACTTGTGCCGACAATTCTTTTCTTCCATTTTCCTCGAAAAATGTATATCGAATCCAATTACTTTTCTAATTGTACAATAGAAAAGAACGGTGACTATATAATTCATTAATAAAGCTGTATTCTTTAAAATTCAGCACTGAACTTGATATTTAAATCTAATAGTATTAAAAAGGAGTCTGTCGGAACCGTGAAAATTTTCCTCGCGAAGGGCAGGGTCCCACGAAGATCACGGCGCGGCGGAAAAGGTCGGGGAAAAAAGGATCGGTTCCTCCTCGGTTGCAGTTTTCCGTTACCTCGGTCAACATCGAAAATCCTGTTGAACACTCCGCCATTTTTCACCTCGTTCGTTCACGGTACTCTGCCTCCTGTCAGGCCCGGCACATCATCCTGGTCAAACAAGACCCCACATGATTCGTTTTTGCCGCTTCCTTGCCGAACCACCATGAATTATTTATTCACTGGGGATCATCAGCGAGTACACACCCTCGATTTTCCACGCAGCCGCCTCCTTCCATCCGGAACACTCCATGCCACTTCCTAACGATTTTTTGCAGGACACCACGGCACCCTTTGTCAGTGGAGTATGCAGCGGGTAGCGTGGTGATCGACGTCGAATGCACAATGCAATCGAATTTTCTGAGGGCGCTCTGGACGAGCATGTTGACCTAGATTCTTTTTTAGAAATCATTCTGGGATTTATTAAAATTTGTTTGCAAGACCTGAGAATCGCATAAACATCTGCAGTCTATTTCCAACGTATTTCAATTTCATCAAAATCCGTGAGGAGGTGGTCTCGACAAGTCCACCCAAATTCGACGCGCGGAGAGTCGAATCTCCTGGAAGACTGTGGAAACGGAATCGTCTAGCTACTGTTGCGTGTCACCGTGAACGAAGTTAACGGTATCGATCTCGGGGCCAGTCGAGAACGAGACGGACACCCGGTACACGTGACAGCCGTGCGTTATCCTAGGATCTGAGGAAATAAACGGTTTCCTGAGTGAAACGTGCTACCGCGGGCGTGGGCTCTCGCCGCCGCCAACAGCCAGATAAAAGCACGCGCGCCTCGGGAACCTCTTTCCACGGAGAGTGCCGAAGAACGATGTCCGTCCGTGGTTCATAAATATTCATGCACTTCCGTAATAAAAAATTCGTGAATGGAAAAAAAGGGAATTGTCCTTGGCCGGTTGGCGCGCGGCGTCTTGCAGGAAGAAACGCTTCGGTTACGTTCACCTCTTCGTCCCTGTCCTTGGCTGTCTTAAAAAATTGCTTCCACTTATGGCAGATGCGGCGACAGTTCGCTCTCCCCTCCACCCGTCCCCCCGTAAATTAATAATCAAGGCTGCGAGTGCGTGAGCGGGCCTCCCACAATGTCGTGTTCTTTCGCCGGCTACTTCGAAGTTCAAAGAAAAATTGCATCTTCAAAAAATACGTACCCCGTTGAATAAAGTATATCGCCGAGGTTGGAACGACCTAGAAAATTTCTCGTCCACTAGCGAGCCCAAAAATTCCACAACGGTTAAACTCGTTGGTATTGACCCATTAAGGTTAATTGTTCCAGTAATTCGTCGTTCGCGTGGTAGTCGGCGGGTTTACAATAGCGAAACAGCTGTTCGACGATTTCTAAGAAGGTGTGATCGTGTTTTCCAGTCGAGGAAATTTCTATTCGATCTTCGAAAGTGTCTCTCGATAAACAGACTCAATGTTCCTGTTTGTACTGGACGGATCACTGTAGCAGAAACCGTGTTTCTGAAGAATCCCGAAGGAAAAGGCGGCGTGTCCGTTCTCTCACGGTCCATTAAGCCCGAGAAGTCGTACGCGAGGCGTTCGTGTGAACGCCCCATAAATAAGGCGATCCTCTCTAGAACCCGCATCCTGCCGATCCGAAAGTTCCACGGATAAACCAGTAATACTTGACACGAGAATGTGACCTTATTTCTGGAACCAGCGACGCACGCGTTTTCTATAATTGACCGTTGTCCGGATGATTATTCTGCTTCTTAGAGCCCGTTCGCGAGGCTCGACGCTCCCATTACAGGTTCCTCTTTATTTCTGTCGTAGAACTTATTCGAAACGGTGAAAAATTGGCTGTAATTTTCCCTTGAGGAATCTCTCCGAACGTAATATTTCTACGAAAGAAAGTAAAAACGTGGAGCCTCGAAGAAAATCGGCGTGGCAGGAGCGGCAGCGAGGGGACCAGTTCGCAGCGTGCGAGAAAGTGCGAATTAAAAATCGGAACATAAATTCTTCGGGCTCGTTCTCCATGGTCCGACGATCGGCGGGCTCGCTCGGGAAATCGGCACGCGGCGCTCGCATACATTACCCGAGGCGGAATATGCGGCGGCGCGGTGACACGCGAGAGCCTAACAAGCCGATCGTGACATACGTGACAGCCTGGAAGAACTATCGGGATTATGGTTGTGTCTCGTCGAAGCCGAGAAATCCTGTCGTCACCGTGAAAGTCCCTCGAGATACCGCCCCGAAAAGAAACCGATTCTCGTTTTCACGATGACACGCTCGGAAAAATTGCCCCCGCGGGGAAAAACAACGAACCGAAAGCGTCCGGGGCCGATTTTCTAATTCGTATCATGTGCCAAACCAGTCCGACGACCGCCGGTGAATCATGTTTCAGGGTCAACATCGTCCGCAGCAATTACTGCTAGCGTGATTTTCCCAGAACGAAGTTACGAAACCCACGTGAATCATGATCGCGACCGGTGAAACCGGCATTGCACCGCCATTTTTTTTTTTTTGGTGCAGATTGCGTGCACCTGTTTAAGGGTCGAGTCCGACACGCGAGTCTCGCCCTGGAAACAATCCGGAGCGATTACTTGACGCATAGTTGTGTCAGGCATTTCGAAAGGAGCTAATTTTTCAACCCTTAAAATTCTCTACAATATTCAATCATGACCTTATAGCTTTATACCTTAAATGTCGAGTAATCTATTGAAGAACACAGAATCTACAATAATTTTGATATCTATCAACAAAAATATTAAAGATGGTTTAAAGAGAAAGTGGAAATTGAAAGTGGATTCAAGTATTAGCGTGCTTTAACCACAAATAAATTTTCATTGAAGAAACGCTGTTGACTCGAGACTGGTCACGATTAGACAAATCGATCAGCGTCCTGGGAGCATCTATGGATCACAATCCGAAACCCCAGGGACTCCGAGCAATGCCCACGCGTCTATCTTTAGTGTCATTGATCGTCGTCCGTTTTCATGGCGTCAAACCCCGACGCAGGACGTCAAGAGGACGAGGTTGGCATTGAACGTAACCCCTCGGGTTCCTCTATCTTTAGCCGTGTCGGATCGATGCGGATATGGAAATAATCACAGGCTATTCGCGAGCCATCAGCTGGTGCTCGAGTAGACCAGGTGAGGGCGTGTACAGAACGCGGCGTCCATCTGTGCTGTTGGAATGCAGGTGAAAGACCCCTGAGTCCCAGCCGACGCCGATTTGTCGGTATCGGGGCCGAGCACTCGAGGAATCCGGTCGATCGCGTCCTTCTGATAACGAGCCACAAACGTCCTTCGGAACCACTGATAAGGCATTCCTGCGTCGGCGTTTAATGGACGTGCCCGCGGCCGATCGTTTTCCGGCCACCTCGACGTGACTTCTCGGACGCGTGCTCGATACCACCGTCGAGATAATCGACTGACAATTGCGCAACCAACTCCTGAACGATGACGACCACTGACAGATTCGCGCTGGGACTCGCGTCAGACAAGATGACGCTCTTCTTTCGACTCTGATTCGCGACGATTCGATCGTTGTTGCAATTTCATCGACCATTCATCCATAATATAATATACGAAACTAGTTGTCTGTAATTTTCAAAATTCTACAAAATTTCCTTTGTAGAACTTTGGATATATAATCGTAAAAAGCAAAAACTATTATATCCTGAAAAAAGTATCAATGCAACATCGACATTGTTCATTTTAATTCTCGAAAAATGCGGGACCAAAATATGACGCGAATTACAAGCCCTAATCAGGCACAATAGTACGTTTGTGTACGATCCGATGACGATCGTAATTCGAGATTTTGACGGGGGTGTAGACCGAGGGTGGAGAGTTTTCTCTCCCGTGGGGACGACGAGTAAAATTGATCAGCGTTGACGACGACCACCCCCAAGTAAACAAGAAACTCTGACGTACATTTCTATCTTTGGGCCGAGCCAGAATAGTCACGAATGGCCGGCGTGGGCGTGATTCGGTACCATTTCGAGCGGTAATTGCTCGGCTGAATAGAAACCGGCCTAAGGGAGACCACAGGGTGTCTTCGTGACACTTTGGCCCATCTTCACTCCTACGCTGCTCGTCTGGATGACGTCAATCTCACGATAGTGTGTCTGGACTTACGTGGTTTATCCGTTTTCGTGATTGTACTCGGTGACTCAGAAACGTTTGCTCGAACGTAAACTGATCAGCTCGACCGTGAGTTAATTAACCCAATTAACCCGTGGATTTTCATTGGGTCAGCCGTTTGACAAATACAGGAATAGCCGAACAATATTTATATAGTTCCGTTCCGTCTGACAACCCGTTCGGAAAGCATCAATCCCTCTTCAACTTTAAAAGGAAGAAGATTTATATTTATATGGTCAACTATATCCGAGTAGTTGACTATATTTACACTTTGTAAATGTCAAGAGCGTCGTCCACGTTCAGCCGGTCAAAGGGAACGTCTCTGTTAGCCGTCGACGTGAACCGAGTCGCACGACATCGAATAAATTATGCACAGTCCGAGGGGTACTTTTAATTAGATACGATTGGGGGCAAAGGTCGCGGCCGGCTATCCTCAATTACCCCTAGCAGGGCCGATCAATAAGTCCGAATCAGCGTATCGTTGGGTCTGATTGATCCTCATTAGACCCTTAATTTTTTGCTTGTTCCAGGCGAGCTGTACGTGGAGGATCTAGGCGAGAGACGGGTCGTGTCCATCAGGATGGGATGGCTGTGGGTCGAGGGTACGCCGATGAGGTTGCCCCTCAGGGCGTTGAACCTGAGACAGGCGGCTCCCAGCCTGTGTCAACCTCATGCTCTCGCCCTGGGGTTCACCCTGAGCAACTCTCAGGATCATGCTCTTGCCACATTTTGGGTAAGTCGAACGTTTATCTTACCATTACTTCAAATGATTCATGGTTCCATTCCCGCAAATCTTCGTGCAATTATTTACAAGGTCCAACTGATTGTATTAAGGAGGTAGACTCATTTTCAGGATTAAAAACAAGCAAAAATGAGGCTTTGGTAGTCCTTTCACTGTCCCAGCTTCAAATCGATTTATCCTGTTACTATGCAAGCTTAAGGGGCTAGACTACATTTTCCAGGATTGCAAGGGTACGGGATGCGCGATGCGCTTCACTATGGGCCAAACCGACGAAATCTGTGTCAAAATCAAAGAACTTTCGATAGAAATTAGATAGACTGATGAAATTTTTTTCAAATGAAAACTGAAACTTTGCAGAATATGGGATAATTATCGGTTTGGCCCATAGTGCGCCTTCTCATTTCTCGATAATGCAAAGATGGTCTTCGCAACTCGACTCAAAAGTCCTATTTACGACGCGTAATTTGAATATTTGGAAATTGGAGGGCTCAGTGATTGAAGTATTAGAAACGCAGGAAGAGTGTACGGTTTTGTGAAGTTCGAGTCGAATTGGACGAGTATCGATACGCCCAGCGAAGTGCAACGTGCACGGAGAGAAACACACAGGCGATCAAACGATCGGATCGAGGAGGAAGTCGAGGAGCCAGGATAGGCGAGACAGTATAATCGCTGCGGCACGCAATGTAATCGCATGTAAATGACTTTTATCTGCGGCACGATCCGTTTCCTTGCCCGTAAACACTTTCTCGCCGCGCGGCCTCTACCAGCTCCCGTTTTGCTGAACGCTGTAACTTCTAATTACGGCCCCGTCGCCGTTCGATTTCCAGCTCGTTATACAATCCCGCGGCCACGATCTCAGCCAGTCCCGGTCTCGATTCCTAGACACCGCCAAAAATTTCGTTTCGTCCGACTTTCTCCGCTGCTGCTTTGCATAATGTGTCTCGGACGGCGCTCGATTCACTCCGCTCGACGTCCACGAGACTCTGGAACGTCCATCTGCAATATTTCTCCGTCTTTTCAACGTGTTCGAACGGCAGACTGAATTTTCGATGTCTACAGCCACCGCTGTAATATCTTTCTTCTGTTATAGTCGCTTTGGATTGCTCGCCAATCATGAAATTTAATATTAGGTCGTTCGGAAAGTAATTTCGCTTTTCGTGCACCCTTATATGTACGTGTAACCTTATTTTAAGTCGCAAAATCGTGATATATATCTTGACGAACGACCTAATAGTTTGTTCGACTTAAACCTTATGCGAATGACCAAAATTTTGTACTTTACAGTTTCAATTATGCGTATTTTTATGCCTTACGTGTAAATTAATCTGTGGTCATTCAAGAGCATAGAAAGGAACAATAATTTTGCGATTCGTCCAGGAAATTGTTGAAGAAGTTTTAAAAAGAAATTGACAATAGGTACCTGGTTGTCAATACATAATACATGTCCATACATAAGGGCTAAATTGTTCGGAAAAAATTGTTCGTGGAGTTCTCGGAAATACTTCCGGCGTGAGCCGGATAAGAGAGGACGATGACTATCGGACGACTTCCGCGAAGGTCGATCGGATAAGATTAAGATAAATCGTCGAAGGACGCGTCCGAGATTATGTAAGCCTCGTTCCGCGCGTGGGGTCCGTAAGGTAATAAGGTCAGTAGGCAAGGTTAAAATCCGCGGTCTCGCCGATAAACGGACGCGTGGGAGATCCGTGCGCCATTCTCCCGTGACCCGGCATTGTCAAGGAGTCCCACCATCCTCCTTTTCCTGGCAGCCGAGTTCCTTCGCCTCGTTCTCTTAGTCATCGAAAGGACGTC
This sequence comes from Lasioglossum oenotherae, assembly GCA_028455765.1. Classification (NCBI taxonomy): domain Eukaryota; kingdom Metazoa; phylum Arthropoda; class Insecta; order Hymenoptera; family Halictidae; genus Lasioglossum; species Lasioglossum oenotherae. Next base: position 12,668,924 of record CM052293.1, on the reverse strand, counting down.
TCGTAACATCTTGATCCAACGCCGGGGATTGCTGCCTCCTTTCGGAAATCCGTGGACGGGAACAGCCATTTTCGAAATTGCTTCCCCAAGCCTAGCTCGTGTATCCTCCCGAGACAATGGAGGACGCCGTTCTGCTACCATTGAATCGTATTGTTGGCAGCCTCGCGTGGGAGTATTCCTCTTCCTGCTGATCCCACGACTCGGGATTTTCGAGATAAATCGTGTCCTTCGGAATTAAGCCTGTTACGGGATGTGAGGTAGCTAAGATCGAGGATCACTCGAGTTGCTCTATCACCGCCATTTCGTGATGTAAGGAAGTGAACGGAGATAACGACGGCTTTGTACCTTGAATTTTTATACCCTATACCTGCCACCAATTTTCAGTAGTTAAAAGTGCTAGGTAAAAGATCAATCTATGACCACAATCGCCCTCGAAAGTCCCCCTTAACCCCAGAAAAAAGATGAGTCTCACAAGTCTGGTTGTTTTTCTTGCAGGCAGACACAGAGCCGATCTACTGGTCCTGGGTGCGAGCGATCGCGGCGGAGCTGGTCAGGCAGACTCCTTTCCGAGCGCAGCGTTGCCTGAACTTCCTCGAGATTCTAACGATCTGCCCCAGAGGGCCAGTTCCGCTGCCAGACAGCCCGACGGACTCTAGAAGACGTTCCCGAAGCGAGTTGCGCTGCTGGCCAAGCGACTCTCCCACGGAGAAGGACACTCGAACAGCGGCTACGATCCTGGAGGACTCTCGAAGACGAGCGAGAAGCGAGTTAAGAGGTTGGTCGAGCAGTAACTCAAGCGACGAAGACCTACTAGGCGAGTTCCGCAGCATCCCCGCGATCATAACCAAGGAGCAACCGGTGACGAGGACGTGGGGTTGCAGCGAGAGCAGCGAAGGGAGCGACGACAGTCTACCTTGGAGCGGAGTTTGTCGGTCGAGTGTGGACTCGGTGGATTCAACAGTGTCTTTGCCAGAGCCAGAGACCAGAGAACAAAGGATCCAGCGCTACAAAGAAGCCAGAAGACGAGAGAACGAGGCTAGAAGCAGGAGAGTCCTCGAGGAGGACGCCAGAAGAAGAAAAGCCAGAGCATTAGAAGAGAACAACAACGACATCCTGAAGACGTACGGGTCAAGCAGGTCCAGGAGTAGGATTTATTCGGGGAACGACAACGATGATCTTCGTCTGATGTCGCTGAAAAAGGACGAAACCCTGAATGACTCTTCGAGATTAACTAACTCGAGAAATGAGAAGAACATTACCAGGCTGCCTCCAGTGAAACCCAACGAGTCCACGGTGAGGTTCGAGGATGATCAACGGAACGAGGACGACAAGAGGAACAACAACAGCCCGAAGAGTGGCTCGAGTCCAGGCATCCTCCGAACGGACATCAGCGAGAGGAGGAGCAGAGCCAGGGAGAGAAGAGTCATCAGAGAAAAAGGACAACTGCTGACCCAGGTGACGAGTCCCACAGTGGAGACTCTTCAAGAACGAAAGGAACGCCTGGCGCAGTTGTCCTCTAGGATACCAGTGCCTCGACAGGCTACCCAGACCTCCAAGCTACCGGAAGTAGCTAGCTCAACAGGTCTTCCTAGGTCGTCGACTTCTTTGTCCGTTCTGACCGAACCTCCCTGCGAAGAGGACGTCGCCAGGCTCCTGGAAAGGTGCCAAAGGGTGGATCACTATGTCCCGGTCAAGGAGAAACTCACGCTGTTCGAATCCCTGTCGAGATTAGGCGGCAGACTGGCTAGAAGCACCGAAGATCTAGGTAGATCCGCCGCTAAACCCAGTCCCAGGGGAAAGCAGCGAGCCAGGTCGCTTCATGATCTCAATAGGGGAGCCAGAGCAGTTCCTGTTAGGGAGATGTGCAGGTTTTTCGAGGGCGACGTGGAACACGACTCCAGTGTCAAGGCCAATCTTGCCAAAACCAGGTTCAGCGATCCCGTGACGCCTACCAGGACCACGTGGAAAGAGATCACGAAAGAGGCTGCGCCCTGTGTCAGGTCCTCTGCGAGGAAAAAACATTACTTCAAGTAGCGATCGTGTTAGGTGAATCTTGGTGAATCCTTCTTACAGCTTCGTGGTCGATTGTGCAAATTAACTAGCTTCTGTTCGGTGGGGAGCGAGGGATCCGGTTTCAACGTTTTGTAAACGGATTCTTGGATCGTTTGTACTAATATTTTGTAAAATGTTGAAGCTGACTGGAAGCAGTTTGATCACGGAGAATCGTCCCATTCGCGTCGGGAGAAAGTCTCTGCCCGGAGCAGCTTTTTTTCCTTGGCGCACAGGAGTCGATTCGTTCTCGATTCTCGCTCTGACTGAAGTTCCAATCGACCATTGAACGATAATCGCAACCGATCCCTTTCTTTGTGATTTTCTAAATGTTAGCAGCAATTGAAGGCCTTCGTACGAAGACTGGACAAGTCTGAATTCCGAAAGAACTGTCTTGCACCAAATAGTCCGCAATAAGAATATGTGAAGCTTCGATAAATACTATTCTAGAGCAAAATACACTTGTTAGTTTTTTGCATCGAGGTGGAAAATTTTTCAATCGCTTCACCTGAATTTTTCAATCATATAAAGTATATAAAAGTATGTCTCATCGTTGCAAAGACAAGGGATTCAAATACAAATTCTCATTAATCCTCGATAACTAAGCTATGTTTGTTGATATTCAACATCAAAAATGTATCATCTTGCGAAGAAACAGTCTTGATGGAACTAGAAAATTTTTGTCTGGTTTCTAATTTATTAATTGAATCGTTCAGTGGAAAAGTATGATTTTCACGGAAACTCAGTTGTCCAGGGTTAATTGTTCCAGTTCGATGTCTCCTAATTAGATCCCTGTTATTTATTTTGATTTCGTAGATCCCCGCGGATCAAAGCGAACGTGATCCGACAGCACGTGGAAAGAATGCGCGCGTGTCGGATCGAAAACTGAACCAAGGGAGATGGAGAGAGAGAGAGAGAGGCAATCGGAGAAACCGGTAATCTCCATTCACCGAGCGATCGCCGCGATCTTGAACACCTGTCGAACGCAACTCGGAGATTGTCGAACATCTTAACCCCTTTACTTTCGGCGACTCGATCTCTCGATTGTTTCTCGATTGCGCGATTCTTTCGGGTTCCGTTCTCCTCGGTGTAATCGATCATATCCAAGGCAAGGTATAAATTACAGGGTGCGAGGATGAGCGAAAAAATTCAGTTTCGACGTATAGACATTTTTGCGCAGCAAGAAATTATCGCTGGACTGTAGACATTTGATAATTAATTTTTCATTCGAGATCTCTTCAGGTCGACAGGTGGAGCCACTGAAATTTTGTTTGCGCCGAGTAGACGGCGGATCTTTATGCAAAAAAAAAATTTTCGCCAATCATTTTTGCGCTTCACAAACGTCCACAGTCTAATGAAATAATTTCTGCGTACCTCAAAGTTCTGAAAAATGAATGGTCACGTTGTCAAAAGTGAATATAATCGAGCAATGGATCGAATCACGAAGAAACAAATTTCAAAGATCAAATTTTCTCGTACCTGAAAAATTCGTGCGAAGCTGTCCGAGGGCAACGATGGTAGATGATTAAACTGAAATGAGTTTCGCCGGGGGAATATCTGTCGCTCGAATTTCGAGCATCCGTTTCGAGGACCGACTAACGTCAGCTTCCGGTCGCTTCGAATCGGGACGATCACTTCCGTTCCCGTTTCTCCTGCACTCTCTCTCTCTCTCTTTCTCTCCCCTTTTCCCCGGGCGTTTAATCAATAAATATGTATATCGCGCTCAGCCGCGTCTCGTAAATCCTCGGCAATTTTCACGGACGAATTATTGCGGCGAAGCTGAACAGAAGGACGAAGGATCCTAAATAACAAAACGACCATGCAACAATCCCGTTTCGTTTTCCATGGAAATTGCGTTAGTTGTCGTTGTCGCGATCGGCGATACGCGTTAAAAAAAAAAAGAAAATGAATCACGTTGTTCAACCAAGTGCCAAAAAGAAGAAAAATGTTACGTTTCTCGCGTTCGAAACGAGACGAGCTTGTATAAAAATGAAAAACGGAAGTATAATGAATATATACGATATTTGTACATACATATTGTTTGTTCTAGAATATAGTTCGACGAAGGATACCGAATCGTTCGTTACGGAGGAAACCGGAGATTCATTATTTATTGTACACGCGTAGAAAAAACAAAATACGATATTGCGTCTCGAGATGAATTCTCTGAGAATCGATCGATTTCCGACGATTTTTTTTTATTTGTAAAAAATAAATTCTGTTGGCAAGAGGTTTCGGTTTTCGTCGATCGAAGATGTACACCTCCCTGTTTCCTGATTTCCTCAGTTCTCGTATTATAGTATGCGTAGAAGTTGCCTGTACGTGCGACAGTGTGCTTTCTGTATAAAATTGTAACAAAGCGGAAAGAAGTAGTTGATAATCGTCGAGAAAACGAAATTATTTAAACGTTGACGGATCGATCGAGCCTTGTTCAAAATTTCTAGCTCGTCAGCTAGACAATTTCCCGGAAGAGAAAGGAACACTCGGAAATTCGATAACAGTTGATCTCTGCTTGAGAAATATTAGCGGCGGTGTATAAAAAGAGTTTAGCGCTTCAAGTATAAGAATTATGCAGCGGATGTTCGCGCGAGATTGATGTCTGCCTGTGCGAAATAATAAAGGAAATGTTGGACTAAAAATTGTTTGCGATTCCCCTGACTCTTGATTTTCTTTTGACTTGCTCGAGCAAACAAATTGCAGAGATATTCGCAGACTGGGGCCAATAGACAATAGATCGAGAAGATGGATAGCGAGCCGACAATGTCCGAAGATCCCCGAGGCAAGGTTCGATCGAGCCGACGGCAGGGTGAGTAGAGGAGCAACCCCTTGCGCCTCGGACACACCTTATCTCCGTTTTAATGCCGCGTCAGGAGGAAGAGACACGACAATGCAACGGGGAAGGATCCATGTAGATCTCTCTCGTCTGTAAAAATCGTGCAATTCCGAGTGGTCAGATAGGGCGAGGGGACGTGAGAAGTCATCCGAGGGGCAAGGGGATTGTGGAGCCGGCGAAAAAATGGAAAAAACTCGAGGTAGACTGTTGTTGTTCTGCGGAAATCCTGTAGAACCGGTCGCCGAAACCCTGTAGATCGCCAAAGAGGCTCCTTCTAGTCCCTCGTCAAGAAGAAGATCCGAAAAAAAGAACTCCCCACCCTTCGATTTCGCGAACCAACCCTGTTTCGCAACAATCTTTTGCAATACCGCTGGTAGAACGATGCTGTATAGATCCGCAACATGTATTTAAGCGTTTGTTCTAATAAAAGGGACGAATAAAATGGCCGTTACTGTAAAAGTGATTGTCGTTAGAAAGTCGAGCGCCCATGCAGGCCTTGGCAATTCTCACCGCCTTCTTTTACACCGCTCCCCACCCCGTCAACCATTCAGGATGGTTTTGTCCACTTTGTTTAACCGTTTATCCAGCGAGTTGATCGATCGAGTCACGTGGCTTTAGAAGGGAGGAGTTTCGGGATCTTCCAGATTTTCTATGGGGATAGTTCTTCGTACACTTAAACGGCACTTGCAACCTGTTAGATAGCTATTGGATTGTTCAAATCTGTTCATGTTTGTTAGAGTATCAATATATTCGATATAGATTTTTGAAGATCGACGATTGCGAAGTAGAATAGCCAGATGGTGAAAGACGTTTTTCGATGATCGGAAGTTTCTCAGCTGTGCGTTCTTTTCCGAGTTAGCTTGTTCAGCGATCGAAAGGAGATTCGCCGAGCTGGGGCGATAAATCGTCGAAATGGAAAACGCGTGACTTGGCGTTTAGTTCAGGTTTACGATCATGTGCGCGCAACGTTCCGGGAGCTCGTTCGTTTAAGGTCGACGAAAAGGGGCTCGAGTAAACGAGCAAACTCGGTCCACTTTCACGAGTGCCGCGGACTCGCTCGCGAAACCGGGAATACTCCCGATACAATAATTTCACGGTGCTGCGTCGTTGCGCAAGCCTCTCCTTTTCTAAAGTTCATCGCGCGGCGATCCGAGCACCCGCGATCTTACGAAAAGCCGCGCTAATTAGACAGGGAGCCGCGTGCCGGCGATCATTGTGCATCGGAGGGTGAGAAAAATGGAGGGGGACCAACATGGGAATCGTGCGTGGGCGTGCATGTTTCGCGAAACATTGTTCTGTTGTATAAATAAATTCGCAGGGACTGTTCGTTAAACGAAGTAACCGGAAGTCGTCAGGATCGTCGAGAGAAACTGTGCAACGTAACCAGAAAATTGTTTCAAAGTCGTCGTTACTGTGGAAACGAATGTCAACCGAACAAATCAGACTGGCGAGTCTTGAATGGACATTCTAACCGGAAATAATTAGGATCCTTTAAGGAAATTGCGGACGAAGGAAAGATGCAATTTTCATACAAATGGCTGTGTCTTCATTGTAACGAGAAATTGCCTTCAATTCATCGAAACGATTGAAAAAGTATATTTTTCGTATTTCAACTGCATAGATTTCTGCGCAGTGCAGTAACCACTAGCCTCGATAAATAACATAATTCCCGGCTTTCACCCACAGCACTCGACGAAATAAATTCTCCCATCGTTCCTCTTGCTAAATTATTTATAAGAATGGAAACTCCTGTGAAAATTGCACAGTCTACGATTCCGTGTCGAATCCAACACGAACTCTAGAAGATCGTTCCGCGTTACAATCGGCCAAGACAGAGACAAATCTCCGTATCGAGCCACGCTGTTGCCGATTTGCATTTCCCCGGTCAGATTGCAGTTAGAACGTTCGATGCATATTTACACGCGTGCTCGGGACACACCTGCAGCTAGATTGCAATTTGTATCCCCGACGGTGTCGTGCTCGCTTTGTTCACTTTGTTGTCGCGCGGCCGTATCAATTCTCTTCGTGCTTCTCTTCTTTTCCTGGCGTTACATCAGTGTCCTGTGCACCTTGCATCCAGGTGACTCGCAGGTATCCAGCAATTCGATCGAAAACACACGAGCTAGGGTCGTTGACCGTTTACCGGGTTTCGTGTCGACGAGCAAGATTTTTTTCACCGGACGCCGACGGACCGTGGTAGTTTCGTCGTCGGTGATAAAAAGCAAAACATGCAGCCGACGCGTGCAACGTCGGTGCAACGTCGTCGTTCCACGGTTTTATTAGGCTCTCGCGTTACGTCGATCGTGTCCTGCAGGCGCGGTTCCACGTCGGGTGCGCAAGAAACGCGGGTAATCGAGTGACCGGCCTTGATGGACGCGGGTACTCGCCGAACAGGTACGCGCTTCGACAAACACTGCGTTTAGCTCTGAAAATGCATCGTTGCACTACGCTGGAAATTCCGAAACTGCACGCTCACCACTCGTTCAAGGGTGAAAATGAATTCTTCAAGTCAGCGCGCCTCAAAATTGGTCTGACGAACGCAAGAAATTTGAAACTGCAATTAAACACCTCGAGACTTTGCAATCTAGATTTTATTCAATGCTATAAATTGCTTATAGTGTCCCCAAGTCCGACAAATTGCTTCGACTCCCTTTTCCGAAACTGGACGAATTGTTCAAAGTCGTGTAAATTGTTTCGGCATTGTTAAAGCGCGACGTCGCGTCGTGTGCAACGAAAGCTGCGTTTCCAGGTGGTCGTCATCCAATCATCGAAGTCGCAGGACAGCTTTACAGCTTGATAAAGATGTCCAGCTGAAAGTAAAACGCGGCCGGGATCTCGTTTTTAATGACGGCACCGACAAGTTTCTCGAGAGGTTCGATAATAGCCTCTCATCAGTAAATCAGCTTGCCGTAATACCGTTGGCAATTGTATTAATTATGATCGAAGGTGTGAGCGAAGGCGATTGTTGACTTTACAAGCGTGGATGGTAATGGAAACGGAAAGTTCGCCGGCCCGTGGAAAATGCACCTGGGCACAGTGCTCCAGAGTGTATCGATCCGGTGCATAGGACGCCGATGCACTCCATGAAATGCGATACGACTGCAGGGACACGAGATTCCGACGCATAGAAAATCTACATGGTAATTATATTCGATTAATTCGTCCGAGAATCACCCGAAGCAGGGAAATATTTATATTTAGAGAATGTATTCAGTATGGGAGTGGGATAATGAGCAATTTCGAACGAGGATACTAATTAGGATGCTTTCGCGCCATCTGACGGTTGTATGTTCTGCAGATGACGGTAATCCGACAGGGTGTCGCCACCGACGAGATCGCGTGCTCGTTGGTAGTGGAATTGTGGGTACACTTCCGAAAATTTTACACTAAATTAATAAAGTTTTGTATTAAAAATTGGGTTAGATCTGGATTGGATTTGGATATGATCATGTTTAATTTTCAGTAAACGTACTCCTGGCAAGGTAAAAAATGACACTGAAATGACAAGAATTTTTAACATGTTGAATTCGGTTCGACTGATTTCCGGAATTAGCCGGAACTTTTAGCAATGTGCTTTTTCAGATGATAAATGCAGAAAATCCGCAGTTGTCCGAAGAACAGACCATCAGCGCAACCTGCCGCTAAACGTCCAAGCAGCTCCACCTTCGCTTCTCCCAGACCTCTTGACCTTTAAAACTCCGCATAAATAAACCCAATAATCACCAACCGATGCAAAACCTCAACCAAAAATAAAAAAAATCTCCAAATACCACAAAACTCCGGCCGCTGAAACCCTTCAAGAGAATCCGTCAAACATTTCAACTGTGACAAACAATACGCAGATCGTCAACCAGTCCGCGTTCATTTTGCAACCCGTGACGTTTTAACCAAAAGCGACTGTGCAATGATGCAACGAGCTGCAGTCGGCGTGCATCCTGTCTGGTAACGGTTTCGATCAACGATCAAGAATCTACGAGGAGTTGTACCGGGATACGACGAGAGAAGTAAATATTTGTGAGAAGCGGGAAATGGTTTCGATTCAAAACTGGAGGAACGGATATATCAGCGGAAAAAGAGCAAACGCCGAGGACCCCGGGCGCACGATAATAGAACCGTTCCTCTATTCGTTCGCTCGCTATTTACAAGACAATAATAATCGGTAAAGTAAGAGAGGGGGGTTTTGGGAGGGGTGCGGAGGGGAGGAATTCGTGAAAGAGAGAAAGGGTACGAGTGGATCCCATAAAGAGAGAGAGAAAGAGAGAGGGAGAGAGAAATCGCGAATCCATTCTCGCGCAACAGTACCGCCTGTGAGGTTAAGTTCTGGCGACTGGTGTTTCAGTACGGGACGAGACATCTCTCGGTGTGGTTCTCGCAACTAGTTTCTCGGCGACCGACTCGACCAAAGCCCGAGTGGTGTTTTCGTTCGTAAACGTTCTCACCTGTAAGCTCGCCGGAGTCACCGCCGGACAGATAAACCAGACTTAGAACGACGGGGAACCAGAGGAGCACCAAGATCAAGATGAATGAGAGGGATCTACAGCTGGCCAAGGCGATCGTGGACCTCCAGCTCGAGGACACCGCGTCGAAGAAGACCGCCGTCTCCAGGATGCAGGACAAGCAGCAGACCTTCAGGTGAGAGGAACAGAAAGATTCGAAGGACAAGGTTTTCGTAAGATTTAGATTGAAATTCGAGGCGGTAACAAGGGACAGTGCTTACCCGCCTACGCACGTACATCTACGCGCCAGGATTATACTGAACGGTATAGTGGTTGTTGATCGGGGAATTTAATCCATTCGCGATGGGAGCTTGATTGATTCGAGATTGACAGCTACTAATGCGAATCTGAACAGCGACGCAAGTAATCGGTTCATTTCGCGATAGGGTTGTCGGTACGCTGAGGATCTTTATATTGAATGAAAATGTTCTGCATTGATTCCAAATGTTTCTTCGATTCTTTATCATTTTTCTTCTAAATGTGTTAGAACTTGTTTCATTTTTCATGTTCGTTTTTGGAGTTGATATATAATACCTGAACTGTGTCCGACTTTAAGAGAATTATTGATCGTTTGTACTCGATACTGTCCGATAAATAAATAAAGAGGGTTAATGAGAACCGAGAAAGAGTTAAGTGAGAAAACAGCATTTCTATTTTGCACAAGTTCCACACGTGCCGAGCTAATTAACAATCACTATCGTACAGAGCCACAACAACAACACTCGCGACACGAACAGTCACATCGAGACGCCCCCATAGCGATCATTCGATCGATCGATCGAGCTCCACAACTCCCAGGGATCAGTTTCGAATTTCATGGCGACCATGCGCGTCACCTGTGAATCTCGGCAGACGTTTACCGAGAGAAGTAGCCGGTGTGTCGTGCTCGATCACCGTCTACTACGAAGAATAAATAGTGACCGTTGACTAGAAATAACATTGGCAACGGATTCGAGCTTGGTTCGTTGTCGTGGCTGACAATAACGTCCGCCGTTATAAATAAATGAACGCTCATTGATCGTGCTGGACACACACAGCCACCTGCCAGAGTAGAAAACGCTATCAGCGAAATTCCCTCGGTGCCAGTCCGTGGAAAAGTCAAGGCCACAGTGGCGACAAGCTCAAGTATCGATTTGCCACGCGATAGGTCACAGACAGCTTGGTAAACTCTTCTCAAGTGCGATGGTGGTGTAATGGTCAGCATAGTTGCCTTCCAAGCAGTTGATCCGGGTTCGATTCCCGGCCATCGCACGTTTATTTTTTTTCCTTTACTTTTCGCTATTTTTTTCGCTCTTATTTCTCTAGTTCGTTTAAACACTTGTATTTTCATTTTTTCAGTTTGTTTTTGACCTGTTCACTGGACGATTTAGAGCAATTTCGACCGCGACGCAAAAGTACTCGCTATTTTTATTTATTTTATTTCTTTCCTGATTGTTCTATTTTCTATAAATTTTTGCAATGTTTTTGTCTTGACCCGTTGACCAGGCGATTCATGGAAATTTTTGATAATGGCGTGATTGGCTGCCACGTGAACAAAACTAGTTTTAGTTAGTACATATTCATTCTTTCAAATGTGTGCAAATTTATGAGACGGATCTAATAAAAAATGTATATTTTATCGGAGCGATTATAATAGCATCGTGATTAGTACGATGGAACTATTGCGAATCGAAAATTGACATTTCTGAATAGACTTCTCAATCGCAACTCGAATTTCATTGGCAGACCAAATGTCGCGTGACATTTAGCTGCCGACGCGATGTAAAATCTTCTTCAATAGTGCACACATTAATAATTAATAGATTTACACTAACGAGCATAACTGATTCAACACACTTTAGATCAGAATAACTTTTTTATGAATGGACCAAACGACTTCAATTTCTCTGTAAAAACGAGAAAATCAATTTTTACTATTTTTTTCGCAGTTCCGACCAAATGCATTTTTTCAAAATATTTTTTAGACGTCATTTACTAAACTAATTCTTCTAGCCTTACAGAGAAATTGAAGTCGTTGGGTCCATTCATAAAAATGTTATTCTGATTTAAAGTGTGTTGAATCAGTTATGCTCCTTACTGTATATCAATAATTAATAGACTTCCGGTAGAATAATTTTGGAAGCCATTACTTGCAACTACGAATTAAAAATAGTACCGCGTTTTTAACAAGGATTTCCATTTTGCTAAACCGTTTCATAATTAGCGTGAACGCGCACAGAGTGAAACGCGATCTATAAATACGCGAATGTTCATCTTCGAATAATTAGACGAAGCCGTAATATTTGTATGCTAAATTCTCAAACAGGATTCAATTTATTAAAACCGGAAATATATTTCTCTGTGATTCGTGTGCGTCGAATAATTTTTTAGTAAATGGAGAAGCCAGCAAGAAACTAAATCAAATAGTACCCACCGGTCAGCTGGCTAATTATGCCGGTTTTATTAGCGATAATTAGTCGACTGCCATTGCTTGTGACGAAGCGATAGTTGGATGTTAATCTGGTCAGGTGATTGATTAACCTTGTTCCTTTTATTGAAACGCGGTGTTCTCAGACGCACTGCGTTAGATCGAATCCCTTCACTGGATGATTTGGGCGATCTAGGCCAAGGCTGCGAGTGGACCTTGGTGTTCTCGTTCATGACAATGCTCTCCCTTGTGGAATAGTGTATGTAGAGCAATCTACGTGCAAGAATCTGTCTCTCTCGTTTAGTAAAACGACTTGGCAGCCCTTGGACCGCCTAGGTCAATTTTCACCCATTCCATTTAAACCCTGTCGATCTTGAAACTCTCCATCTTTATTAGGGATGGCGTGAACTGTGCTACTTCGGATCACTCGTGATTCGATCGCGATCATTCTCAACTTTTTATTTTTATCGTTGAATGAAGTAAATTCACGTTCTATGTATACAGAAAAGGTAATTTAATTCTAAATTTAAAAAAGAATTATCACTAACCTTTATAGACGTTAAGAGTGTAAAAAGTCGTCCAGTCAACGGGTTAAAACTCCTGAAAAGCAAGTTCCTTCTTAAAAAGACGCGATTAAAAAATTCATTGGGGTCCAAACGGACCCAGGCATCCAACAGCAATTACTCTCGAAGGGTTGCTCCCACAAAACCCGTACACCGAGCTATTTTTACGCTGGTACTCTCACAATCGGAACAGACTTGCACAACATGCTAATCATTTTAAAAATACTGAAAGTTTCAATGTGGATCCTCCACGTTCTCGCAGATTTCAGATAATTCTGTATACGAGGTCTCAAAGCGGAAATAGCACCGGTATTCATAGACCGCTAAGCTTCGATAATGCTCCGCTTTGATGCGTCTTTCCTTTACTCGGTGTTTCCTCGAAGTTCCCAACAACATTTCGAAATACGCTGCGTATCAAGTTATCGAATCGTGAGCGTACCAACGTTATAATTTCGCGCGTACACCGGCGATGTTCTAGATCGCTGCAGGGCCTAGTTCTAATCTCCAACAAGAACAGACTCGCGCGAAGGGTTTCAAACAATGAAGCCAAGGATATCTTGCTTGGCGATTGTCACTTCGAGGCCGATGGTTGCATATGCACTCTATCGTTGCGCTGATCGGCCATCCGTTAATGTCAAGGGAAAGTTTCCGATAATTCTTTGCCTTCGCGATCGCCAAAAATTCATTCAATACTCTAACATGCTTTTTAAAAAAAAAAAACTTAATAAATTGCATGAAAATGTTTCTGAATCAAAATTAGCGTCGGATGCTGCAATTTTTAGTGATGTACATGTTTTTTAAAAGAATTTAGACTCCGACTTAATAATAAATACTGCCTACAGATGGTTAAAAAAATGATTACAGACGAGTATGTAGTATTGTACGTTGTGATTGTCCCATTTCGGATTCTGTTATACAATACTGACAAATGATCTTTTCTTTTTCTCTTGAAGCAACTCGCGGTCCGAGTTAACGGTGAATTGCATCAAGCCATCGGAGTCATACAGGTAAAGCAGTTTTCTACTCTAAAGCCTGTGTGCCCCTGTAACTAGCGCCACCAGCATGAGCGATAATGCGAGTCGTTTCGTTGCGTCGCAGACCCGTAAACAGTATAGTATCTCACAGGGACGAGGACACGATCGGGAACGAGGTGCGTCTATATCGGTAACGGTCGAATTTTTTCGGCCGTGACGTTCGCACGCGTCTCGGCTCTTCCTTTTGCCTTATGCGAACGGACAAACGAAGGAAAAGAAACGTCGCCTGTGACCGTATGCATAACTGCACCTCGACCGGACGTGTTACCCGTTCCGCCCCCAATTTCGACTGCAGCACAATATGCCACTGTCTTTTTACTGTTATGCACGCGTTTTTGTCCTTGTGTCGCATGATTACCGTTGCAGACCTTCTAGATAACGAGTCTCCTAGTTCGCGCTGCTGGTAGTCCACTGTAGAAGTTGTTTATTGCACCACTGTAGTCGTTACATCGCAGATCATTATGCGAAATCAAAAGTTGCTGTTTCAAATGCATCAAATCCGCAGTCTAGTGATCACCGACGCAATCTTGATGCCGTTAACCCTTTGCACTCGAATGGCGCAAGGTGAAAATGACTATAGTCTTATTCGAAACAGTTTTAACAGGTTAAATTTGACGTGCCGAATGTAAAAAAAACATTACATCAAATAAGAATGATCTAGATTTAATGTCTTGATTTTGGAATTAAAATTGCTTCGAGTCCAAAGGGTTAATCGTAGAAGAACCCTAACACCATAGGGGTTGTCTAGTCAAAATCCTGATGCTCACTTAATAATCACTCATTATATGTAGAGATCTCGATTGATTAGTGGCATTACAAACAAGTTCTGAGCCACTATAAAAATTGTAAAAACAGTTCTTACGCACCAGAAGCTTCGTAGATAAAAATCTCAGGTTTCGGACAACCCCATCGACCACAGCAACGTGGTACGCCAGCGTCGGCAGTGTCCCTCGCGATTGACATCGGTCACCTTTGTCCGTTTAGCATTCCAGGACGACGTTTTTCATAACCGTGCGGCGCGCACAGGTTGAAAAAGAAACTAGCTTTCGATCGGGTATGTTGTAAATTAACCTTGAGCCTTAGAAGGCACTTTCTCGCGCGTCGCGATGCAATTGAAACGTCGCACGACAACTAACAGAGCGCGTGGCGAACGGAAACTAGGCTCTCCAGAAGTCTACGGGACGCGGGAATCGGTCCCTCAGGAATCTATCGGTAGATTCAAGGTCTTGTCTGTTGATTTCCTCTATGTACTCTGGCTGCCTCCGGTGCGTCGAGAGTTTCGTCAGCCGGTGAAGTAAGACGTCTCACAAATATGCAAATTTCGTGTCGCGATTAACCCCGGATGACTTGGAATTCTTTGATACTTGTGAAATTACTTCGTCATTGTGATCGGTAAGTCGGCGGCCTCGACGTTTTCATAGAGTCCAGCAATTTGTTTGGAAGAATTTGTATTTGGCTCTTGCTCCCAGCAATTAGCATGGAAAATTTGTATTTTGTGTGATAATTAAAATTACGCCGACAGCTCGCAAGTTTAGAAACATAAGTATCTTTTGGCAAAGGTGATTCGTAAAGTCTCCGGTAACGATCGCGCTATCGCAGGCAATTATCACGTCCATATTCGTCCCAGGGAGATAGTAATGTCACCGTAGTTACCATTCGACTACGTCAGCCTTTGTTTTACGGTGGATCGAGGAAAACCATCATGATCTAGGCAGTAATTAGCCATTGTTAGAGGCCAATTCTATTTAAGGAAGTGGTCTGCCGTACGCCGACGCAGCCTGTCACGTGTTTTCACATTCATATCAGTTGACAACATGGACGCCAGCTTCGCCGGCAGTTTATTTCAATATCAGAAACACGAGCTGACAAACATTCGTCTGCTGATACCGCGCGACTATTAGATACTCGGGCCTGCTGTATCTCGTCTACAGTTGCTCCAGGTCATCATCTTCTTCGAGATTTTTGATCCCGTGAACGTGACCGTGCTCGCGACCCTCTCTCGTGGAACGATCGAGGCCACCGCGATATTTAAATGTCTCTGCCAAGTCGACAGATCTTTTAGTTATAGCTCTTTGTGGGGATTATTATCGCAGAAACGCGTCGATAACGCTCGTCGACGTGAGGTTCGTCACGGACGATGCTCAAACTGGTTATGTATTAGGCATTCTCTGACCATGAAACCGAAAGTCGTTCATTTTAATTTCGGAGAAGCAGCACGGACGCTTCGGGAATTGTTCCTCGATGGGAATTACTTTTAGGACTTTTACCTAGGCCCGGGGCGAGTCGGCTGAGGATGGGCCTGCAACACATCTGGCAACCAGACTCGACTATTATACATACCTGATAGTCCGCAACACAAAACTTTGAAAAAGAAAAACGTTTCCACGGGGCACGCTGTCCTGTGTCGAGAACGAAATAAATAGTGACACCGTCCCGTTAACATCATTGGGTTTTGCATCGCGTTCCTTCTATTTTTGATGGTACACCCTGACGCAATACTTTAATAAATTAAGAGCGTATTGAAACAGAAAATGGTTAGACCGTAGTGAAACATTATTTCATCTGCACCATACCCACTTCATTACGAACGCTTTTAGGAGTGCCTTTTGGTTTATCGCTGCTCATATGTATTTTGTTACCGATAGGTACTTTCAGTATCATCGATCTTCGACAGTCTGATATGTATCTGGTCGAATCGAGCTCATGCGACAACAGATATGTACGTCGTCATGTAGTGAGATAAGGTATCTCCGCTCTGTAGAGCTCGGTTTGCTTATAGTTGAACGGTAAATAGAGCTCTATAGCAACGATACTGCGCCGAACTCGTCGCAGATTATTTCTGAAAGTGCACTGGAAACGCTGTTTTCAAAATAGCGTGCTACGATTTAATCTACATAACTCCGATCCAAACATTAGAATCACGCGATGTTACCAAACCAGACCCGTGTGTCTCTTCGTTAACAACTTTTGATTAAATGTCTTTAATAACGTATTCG
Source organism: Lasioglossum oenotherae (assembly GCA_028455765.1). Classification (NCBI taxonomy): domain Eukaryota; kingdom Metazoa; phylum Arthropoda; class Insecta; order Hymenoptera; family Halictidae; genus Lasioglossum; species Lasioglossum oenotherae. The sequence goes on along the minus strand of CM052293.1, from coordinate 12,652,546 downwards.
TTTATTTACATAATAATCATTGCCTGTATAATGTATATACAGCTCGGTTATCTCGAAATAATTTGATTTGATTGCGGCAGTACGTGGCGTGAACGATAATTCGCGATTAAGAATGAAAGTACGCGTTGATCTCGATGGACTGTCGTGTCGGCGATCCATCGATCGATCGGGGATCGCGGTTCGTGTGCCGGGAACGTGCTCGTACAATCTTTTCTTGTCGTTTGACGCTGGGTTATCGCCGAGGTTCCCGCTTATCGTCCGAGAATTTTTGTTTTCCTTCTTCCCCGGCAATGCACCGTTTGCCGATGGATTCGAGCCGCTTTCTCGTTGTTAGGCGATCTCCTCAGTAGAGCGCCGCTCGGTATAGTGATGCAACGCGGTAGCAGTATCCTCGGTAGGGCTGTGTTGCTCAAACGAAACGCTAGCCCTTGTCGAATCATCAGGTAAACGCACACCTTGCTGAAACGTCGATTCATGGACGGGAGACTGAGGTTCCCGCGCGACAAACATGGTAAAATATTCGTCGATAAAACGCTCAATGTCGACCGTCGACGTCGTCGCGACGATCGATTTCGTCGCAGCCGCTTGAATAGTTAACGAATGACACGTTCGTGACGTTCGGTTGTGTTCTACCCTCGTTTCGTCCACGATCGACCATTGCGTCGCGATCGAATGACGAGCATGCCGCGGGTATCACTGTCCATCAACGAAACCGACGAAATAAACAAACTTTAGTTCCGACAATTGACGCGATCTGTTCGCTTCGAGTTTCACGCGATTATTCGTTCCTTCAGAATTTATTGCAGTCTATCTTAGAATTCACGTCATAAAATCGTTGACAACGAATTCACCGTGATCCCAATGTGGTAAAAATATGGACTGTCTAAAAAATGTTGATGGACTATATTAATGTTTGTGTCCGTCGCAGAAAATAATCCGAGAAATAAATTCTCAGATTTCAACTGTTAATCAATTTTTTGAGAGGTTCCTTACAATGATTTTTTTCTAATTTTTGATACAACGCGCGCGAGGTAAGCTCGTGGCTGTGCAGAATTATTTTTATTGGAGTCTATCTCTGAATTTACATCGTAAAATCGTTGGCAACGAGTTCAGTGAAAATCTGGTCTGTCTAAAGGTGTTTTTCGTTTGCTTGTAATGTGCTGAAGAGATGTTGACGAACTATATTAATTTTTCTAATTTTCGTGTCGGTCCCGTTCGCAGAAAATAATTCAAGGACCTAGCACGTGCACGGTATCGCAATTTGTCGCAACGTGATGTTAATCAATTTTTTTTAGAGGTGTTTCACAGTGATCTGTTTTTAATTTTTGATGTAATGCGTGCGCGAAAGGTTCGTCGTTCTGCCGAATTTTTTTCGCGACGAAAAAAAAAATCTGCACTGCCCGGGAATCGAACCCGGGTCGCAAGAATGGGAATCTTGCATGATACCACTACACCAGCAGTGCTACTTGCAGACGCTGCTTTATTTTCGCGGGGATATACTTCGCGCCGATGTGAACTTGTCGATAAAATCTCACAAAAAACCAATACAATTTCAACAATAATGCGATAGCTTGAATAGTAACGATTCAGACAATTGTTGCACAATCAACGGAACGTGTGAACATTTCACTTTTTTACAGGTACTTGAAATAAGCACATTAAATGCATGGAATTGTTTAAAAATAACTTTTCGTTGCGTGCGGCACTGTTGCGCACACGCAACGTTTTAAAAAGTTCATTATATTTGGGTGGTAGCCAATTTTCTGTGTGTGGGAACTAGGTGTTCATTTGAATGTAATTTTACAAGTTGTTTTTGTAAAAATCATCGGTGAGTGGTGCAACGATTTCGAGTGTAAAAAATCAAGAAGAAAGGCAAAAATAATGGCTGTGCGATGGCCGGGAATCGAACCCGGATCAACTGCTTGGAAGGCAACTATGCTGACCATTACACCACCATCGCACGTGATAGCACTTTCCATTCTGTAGCTGGAAATGGCTTCCGCTGACATACTTTCATGCTCAATGCTGTTGGTTACCGTTGTATAATTGTTCGTTGTCAAGTTCACCATTAGAATTTCGCGGCGGAAATGCAGTATCACGTTGCAACACTTGTAATTTGAATAACACAGTTCTATGTCGAACAATCGCCACGCTATGCGTCACAACTATTTGCATACATTCTTCTCGTCGTGTTTCCGATAAACGCACTATCTCCCACAACTCTTGGAAGCCTCTAGAATTAATTCTCAATCTATTTTGACTATTTTTGATCAACTTCTTTATCGATTTTATCGAAGTCGAATAAGTTTCCAATGCCGCAGCCACTGCAATTATTTGCTGGATGGTGTAACTTTTCCAATGACAAATCCATTGCGTGACTGTGATTAGCATAATGCGTGAAGCACTTCTAGAAGGACAGACAGCCGCTTTGTTGACCGCAGCATCGTCTTTAGACCGCAGGTTTTATATTCCGCTGTGAGAAAGTATCTCATTTCGCGGAATGCAGGAAAGACACTGGTACTACGTACTACGTACGTGCTTCCTTCTCGTAGAAAGTGTTTATCATTCAGACAAGACGTGCTCGGGGGAAATTGTTGCTAGTTAACTTTGCGGTGCACGCTGATTTGAATTTAAATCGTCCGCCAGACTACTCGAAAATTCAGGGACTCTCGTGTCTTCGAGCTGTATCTCCTTGGAAATTCAGAGACTTGGAAAAATCTTAACAAGAACAGCGCTAAACGACGTTTCGTATTCATCAGTCGGATTCTTTGCGTTTAGAATCTTTTTCGATTGCGTACAATGAATTTTTAAGAATATGGTGCAATTTTGCACTTTATTCTTGAATTCAACGCAATTTTTTTGTTGAACCTATCGATAAAAATCGTTCTACGTACAAAAGTGCTAACCCAAGGAATGCCGATACTTCACATAAATCCACATAAAAAATAAGACCGTAGAAAGTTAATGACATATGACTTTTCCTCTATCATTCTTTCTATTTTGACTTTAAAAAAAGCAGTGACTTTCCCCAGTTCCCAGAATCACCCTGTACATTCTGCGCGGTTTCGCAGTTGGATTTCGGTCGTCCCCTTTCGGTTTTGCAACGCGGCGCCGGAGGCCGCAATAAATTTTGATCACTTTCATACCATAATTGCCATTACATGCGACTGGTTTACAGTTATGCCTTACGACCTGCTTGTTATATATACTTCCCGCGGCTGCGTATCACTGTTTATTATGCAATCGAGGAGGCGCGTCGCGTCGTCGAGCGCCGGATCCGCGAGAAACGCTCGTTCTCTCCCGACTCTCGGAGATGGAGAGAGAAAGAACAAGCAGGTGAAGCCCGTTCGAGACCGTTCAACACACAGGGTTCAACAACACTAGCCACACGGAGTGTCGACGGCCGGAAGTCGACCACCAACATCTCTTATCAAGATGTAACCTTTCCGACCGAATAATCGGGGAAAAAATTCAAGGAGAGACGAGCCAGTCGAGAAGGAAAAGGTGAAACGAATTTAAAACGGTGTCGAAACACAAAACACTTTCGCCTAAGCTCCATCAAACTCCATCACTCCAACGATTTGTGAAAAATGTGAACTCTGCGCGTGTATCTTCTTGTTGGAAACCTCGTATTTCTTCTGATTGACTTCTCTAGAAATCCTCGGAACTTCAAGTGGGAAAACAGACCTACGACCTTCGGCTCGGCCGAAGAAAGAACCTAATTTATGGCATCCCATAAAGTCCGTTTCGCTTTCCCTTTTTAAAACTCGCGTACCGAAGAATGTCGACGTCGAGTTTTAGGCTCGAAGATCGAGTAGTGAGAGAATTAAGAAATTACATACCAAGAGAGTGAAATTTATTGATCAACCTGGATCTGGACGAAAAGAGGGACGTTCCTTTGTATGCTAGGGAGGAACAATGGAAATGGGTCAAGCAGTGCGGAGTCTAGGCTCTGTCGGTCCGCCGCTGGCGCAGCTGTAAGGTCTCCTCGCAAATGAACCAGTTAATCGTTCGTTCGCCTCTCATTGTCGCTTTCACCAATTAGAGCTAGCCTCGCCTCGAGGCGGAGACTTCCGAGTAACCGTGAAAACAGACCTGAACCGTACCATTGTAAAAACGGATATTACTGCGGGAAATACTAAGCTCTTCGTTTACCTGTTAGACGTTAGACCATGCAGCGGTTTCCAACCTTTACGCTACTAGGACTTTACTCAAAATATTGTTTGCATCATTAAATATATCGGTATCTAATCAATTACGAAACATTTAGGTATTGTATGGGGTATATTATACCAATTTTATATACATAAAATCTCAAAAATCATAGGGGATGGAAATATTCTAGCTAGGAAGAAATGTTTAATTTTCCAGTTGAAATAGTTTCGAGTGCAAAGGGTTAATTTGTAAATATGATATGAAAATTAATTTGCTGGTCTAATCCCCAAACGAGTTCCCAAAGGCATTCGCACCAGCCGATCGATCCGAAAGCAGCGCCGGTGTTATTATTCGCCGAAATTGTTATTGAAAGCTTGCAGAATTTCGATAGCGCGGCAGGTCGAGGAGTTTGCGCTGGGTGGTCACGGTTGAACGGCATGACCAATGCATCCCCGACAATATTATATCGCTTACATTAAGATAGCACTGGCAGGAGTACATATAACCGGGGTGGGGAGTGGCGCGAGTTAGAAAGCCCTAAGTGCCTTTCAGAGACTGCAGCCGGTAAAGTCGGTGCTCAGTGAACTCGGAGCGGTCGTCGATCGCGGTTGCTCTCCCTCTCTCGAATGGTCTAACACGTGAGTCGTTGTGTCCCGTTTCGTTTACTGTTCGGTTCTCGCTGGCTGTTTTCGTTTCTAAACGATCGATCCCTCGACTGGCCTGGCCACGGATCCCCATAAGGCACCGCGCCGCGTCACACGGCCCTGTAACCGGAACGCTGTAAAAAGCAACTAGAACGGCTCCGCGAACGTTGTCCCGTCGCGACGCGCCGGTACTTTTAGCTAGAATCTCGTCCTTGTAAGTATGCTTTCTCTTTTAAAAATAGTCCGACCGCGGTTGAACGTCCTCCGCGCGTCTCCGGTCTCGCGAATCGCGAAACTGCTCGCGTGAAAATGCCGTAACCGCCGTCGGATCGATCGCGATCTCTCGATCTCGCATTCGGAAAGGGAGTCTGTAATTGGAAAGTGTGGCTGATCGGATCGAGCGAACGATATACTTGATCGAAATCGTCGTGACATTCTCAACCCGAATTTTGGAGAACAAAATGTGAGGAACACTTCGGCGTATACGAATTGAAAACCATTCTTAAACGTTTTCATATTGTCCGGTTTGCAATTATGCAATATACTAAGACGCGCGAAGAAACAGTATGCAAAATTATTTGTAGGATCGTATGTTCGTATTAGACGATGTGCTAATTTATGTACATACTCGCTCTCGGTGGCACTTATCAGTGAGCAATTATGACGTGAGCGCTTCAAACTAATTATGTAGTATGTTTCTTCACAACTCGTTCTGCAGTCCCATTTCTTATGCAAATGCTACCGTCCGCGAATACCCAATATTACATCGACGTTCACTCTTCGCGGAAAGATAACTTTTATGAAATTGCAAATATTCATTTCGATATTAACAGCAGTTCTGTACTTTCCTCAAGTTCGCCGCTCGAATCAAAGTTTCAGTCGCGCGATCTCGAGCCGGACAATCTAAAAACGCGAAGTATAACGTGAAATTCGAAAAACGTACTCGGGCAATTGGAAAGTCACGGCGCAGTTCTGGACGCAGTATACTATTTCGCTGGGGCGATAAGATAGCGCGTACATAACCAGGTCCGATAACGATTCCCGTTGGGTGCGCGGGCGAAGTGAAATTCAGTTGTGCAAGTGGGTCACGGGCTCGCGCCAAATTCGAAAGGGACCGGGTAGTTGTAAAACTGTTTCTCGGTTCACGCGAAACCAGAAATTTCCCTCTCGATCTCGAGGAACACCGCGCGGCAACGTAATCATTGCCCGATTCCCGAATTCACGAGCGGTCAGCTTTCGTTGCGCAACGCTTTCTAAGGTTTTATTTAGCCCCCGGGGTTGGTGTGTCTGATTTTGGTTTTTCCTTTTCCCGGCCGAAGGGAAATAGGATCCGCGTGAATTGTTGCTCGGGTTGCGCAAGACGGTGCGTAAAAAAGAAAGGTCGCTTCGAAAGTGGCGCGCTTGGTTTGGATCACGTGGCCAGCTGATCGACGTCGGTGGGATCGACGCGCGTCGATCGTTTTCCAGAGATCATTCCGCAGAAAGTTCGAGCCGGGAACGCCGCACCGTCCCGAACACGTTCGAGAACTCGGAGTGGACTGTCGGCCATGTGCACGCTTATGTTTGTGGCTCGCGGCGACAACGAACACGTGTTGCGCACGGACGCATGCTGCAGTTGTCACCGGCCGTGGGAAACCGTCAAAAATGTATAAAACCGTTGAAGGTGTTGTCGCGCAGCCACGTTGACGGATTGATGATCGACGGTGCTGTTCGGTCATCCACGGATCATGGAGATCGTCAGGGAGAAACCACGGCGTCGCAGCGTCAGCGAGATGATGCTCGACTGGAGGTGCATCGCCAGGAACAATGCAGCCAATGCAGTCGACGAACCAGACGACAAACCCTTCCTAGATGAATTAGACAGGGACCCGGAAATGCGCCGCCGGAAACGTTCCGGTACTTGGCCGTGAGTAATCGACTTTGACAACATTTTCGAAAGCGCAGCACGACTGTTACATGCGTCGGACACTGCACTTTCACGGGAGGATTGTTGTTGCACCGATCGAACGTGTTGTATAATGTTTTCTACGGGTACGTTCGGCATTTGGGTACTTGGAGAGCAGAGGTGGTGGGAAGTTTGTTGGTTGGTTCTTCAAGTTGCTAATGCTTTTAGCAGTTGAAATTCAGCAGTGAGAATGATTATACTCTTCCTATGATGTTTGATTTATGTTCTCGGTGAGATTCTACGTGACTTTGAAGTCCGTCCTGCGATCGAATCCGGTCTAGTAGAAATCAATATTTTGACGAGCTAGATGTAGGTTCAACTACTGATAACCTACGTTCTATTTTCCGATTTTTTGTCATATAACGTGTAATATAATCCGACATGGTTTACAGTTCGTGATCTGTGAACTTGGAAAGGAATGTTACGTGAAATCTGGCATGGGTTTAGTGGCAAGTACATTTTTGAACGATCTACTCTTCGTCTTCTATCGAGTCCTATAGTTTCCTGGGAATGTTACGCACATTCCCAGAAACCGTTTAGAGCAAATTAACCCACGGAGTACTGAGGCACAGCGGTTCGAGTCAGGGTCAGTTCTGACCCACACATATATTCACAAATACATTTACTCGAGCTCCCCACCATAATTCACGCAATGCACACAGCGAGAAGACTCCTCTTGCCTCTGTGCCGTCCCGCATACCTACCATCAGCGACTGCGTCACATTTCGTCAATGTTTGCGACAAAAATGACTCCGGCATGGTCTTCGGAGTGTTAATCGACAATCTTCGCTGAATTTTCCGTTGTTTCGAATGAAATCTTCTCATATGATCCGGTATGGTCTAGTGGCTAGGATACCTGGCTCTCACCCAGGAGGCTCGGGTTCGATTCCCGGTACCGGAATTTATTTTTCTTCCGTCCGGGAATATTTTTTCGAACTCTCCGCACACTGACAAACTAATCTAGGTAAGAATAATTAAATTTTTCTAATGACATTTCTCATCGCTGTAAATAAAATATTTTTACGCATTCATCGTGATGCCACCAAGATGGAATGGCTCGCGACAAAGTGAAAAGTATGCCGAACTGACGGAGCTATACCGAAACCAGTCTACGGCCACTCAATTTCGTAATTAAACTGGAACCGCGTAATCCGATTCGTGCGAAACTCGATCGAAGTCATTTGCTTGCTCAACGTTCCTTCCACGCAGCGTGACATATCGCGCCTCATAAATACCGCACGTTGTCTTGTCAAAACACCACGCTTGATACGAACAATATATACCATTCCTTCGTTACTTTTTTTTTCATTCCATTGCATCGTTTAGTCCACACCGGATTCCACAGTGAAAATCAGTCTGCCAAAAATCCTACCGAAGTCGAACACATTCGAGGTTTCGTCGCAGTGAGTACTATTCGACTTCTTTGCAAGTGAAAATAGAAAACCGGAGGTGTGTAGGTTCAGTATAAAAATACTGTATTTCCAAAATGTTGAAGAAGTTGATTTTCAAAACGGTGAAATTGGTTTGGAAGAGGGTGAATTTGGAGTGCTGAACCTGACACAAAAAATCTCCAAGGAGGAAAACGATTTATTATGAAAGTAGAGGGTTGAAAGTGAGTCGAAGTTTTATGCGAGGAGTCTTTTGATCGCATTACGCGGTGAACCACCGATAATCGGCATGGACTGTGTGCAATTAGCGTGTCGCCGTTGGTTCCATCGTGTGTTATCTGATCGAAAAGCCCGGTTGCGTAAAGGAGGTTAAATAAAATCGGTTAGAAAATAGCCACGCGGTGCAGCACGCGATACAATCGATTGGTCGTCGCGGTGGCAGGGCATGCGTGCAGTGCATCGGGCGTCGCGACGCCGTCAACGTCTCGGCGCTCATGGGCTCGGCGCTCTGCAAGCTTCTTTTTTTCGAAACCGCAGCTGCGATCGTCTAGCGATCTTTGTTCGCATAGTCGACGAGCAAACGTGTCCCGCACCGTGCACACAGGCCACACCGGGATCCTGTTCGACGGTTGGTGCCCATGGACAGGGATGAATTAAGGTAGGCCACGTGTTGGTTTACGAACCCCGAATGTGCTTCCATTCTGCGACGTCTGCTACGCCTCGCATCTGTGCTCATTCTGAAACGGGTCACGACCGTTTCGTCGAGCATTCGAAAATGCTCGAGTGGATGCAAGAAGAATATTGTTCGACGTTCTCGTAAAACTTGGCTGATATGGATAGAACGGTGGACGCTCCTGAAAATTAGGGTTACCGTGCTGAGATGTTAGGGCCGCAAGGTCAGAGGGCAGCTATGGACACGAGGAGGTATTTGTGATACGATCGAGATGTGGATTATGTGAAAATTTGTGCTGTGATGTGATTATACGCGACTTGGCAGAGCCGGTCGACATCGGTTTATTTTTGTCATAGTTTTCGTGGAGAGTGGGCATTGTTTATGGGAGTGACTGGTGGTTACGGGGAAATTTCTCTGTATGAGAGAAATGGGGACGTTTGATTGTATCGAACGAAACTATCGCCTATCTTACCCACAGAAAATTCGTCTCCTTGCTGAACTAACCGTTTGGACTCGGAGCTGTTTTATCTGAAAAATTAAACATGTTTTCCTAGGTAGAATATTTCCATTCCCTATGATGTTTTCAATAATGTCACCACTCGCGTTCTAAATTTCTGAAATCGCGCAGAAAACAATTCAAGCATTGTTGCGCAGTGTTCGCTCGATGCCCTACTATAATTTAGTCTGTTAGCAAGTGTGCACGATGCGAGGACGGTTTTAGTCGAGTTTCACAACGTGGGAGTATTTATTTACGTTTCCCGAGCCGCAGACAGCTTAGCAGACCGTTTATCGGGGGCGTACAGATAATTAGGGTGGTGCAGGTCATCGCGAGTGCATCGTTGCACTCGGACGACGGGTGCAACGAGACACCGGTTACCTGTTCGAGTCCACGGGCTGCAGCGGTGGGAGCAGCGTTTTTTGTTGCTCCTTTCTTCGAGAGCGAGAACGCGTTCACCTTTCGCCGCGCATTCCATCCGACTCGGAGAGCGCTCGATGGCCCATGGGCTCCCATAACCTGCAACCATGGCGCCCCCGTTTGCAACGTTCTTCGGAATCCCAACAATCCAGCTACGATGCAATCGATTACCGAACCGGATCGTTTTCTCCTCTCTCGGCGCACTTGTTGATACCTTTTCCATCAAATCGGTGGAATTCACCGAAACATTTTCGTCTCATTTGCCCTCGTACATTCCCGTCCATACACCCGACTCGAAGAACGAGGTAAAATTGATTTTTAAATTGATACCGTTTCCTCGTGTGCTTGACGATTTCTTTAACTACATACATTAATCCACGATTGTCGTCGCTGTTCGATATAATAACACTCCACTTGAAAAGAATTATGATTATGTACTACAGAAACGAATGTCATCGGTATAAATTGGCACAAGTTAGACAACATGTTAATAACGTCGCTATGTCGGTATCGGGACATTATGTTATTAACATAACGCGACATGTAGTTGACCAATTTAGGTGAGTCGATAATGATCCTTTGACGCGCGTACTTTTTTACCGTTTAACTGAAGGAAATCGAGTCGGAGAAAAAGCTGACGAACTAGAATGGCAAAGTAGTAGAAAAATTAGTCAAATAATAATACTAATTGTAAGAAGCAGATTAATCTCGAAGAGTAATATTAATCAATTTGAATAGTGTGCACGGTGTCGGTGTCACAACTGTCGCTCGGAGAGGGGTTGGCAAACATCGTTGACAGCGAGCTCGATGGAAGACAGCGATAAGACATGACATAATCGAGCATTGTTGCGCAACCGATGCTCAGCTATCGTGTATATGAACCGGGCGTAGGCTACGGCGTTCGGTACTGGACGGTTCTATAGAACGAATCGCATAATTGCGGGCCTGCTCGGGGCCCGCTCGTCATTCCGCCGGTGGCCACCTTGCGATCCGGTCCCTTTTTCGCAGTTGGCGCTGCTCTCGCCGGTAGTTATGGCAGCTGGACGGTCCTATATTCGCCGAGGCTAGAGAACGCGTGTCGGTCGACGGAGAGTCAGGTGAAAGTGAGTTTCGGAAAAGTGAATATCGCGAATCGGATAAAAGATTTCCGGCTTTCTGTGGGACACACGGGAACAATGCGGTGTTACGATTGAACGAGGAGAGACAGAGAGATGCTCGGGATCGACGACGACGAGGTTCAAGGCTGCTAAATTGTCGCTTTGAAGTCCACCGTCGTCATTGAACGTGATCTCCGAGAGACGCAATCAGCGGCGAGAGGAGCGGCTATCGCGCAATCGTCGACGGACAGATTAGTTTCAAGGCGAGCACAGTGATCCCCTTTGCCGAGGACACGCGAGAAATTTGTTTATCATCGCACCGGAACCTGGCCGAGACCGAGATATCGTTAGGAGAAATCGTCGGAACGAAACGACCTGATGAAGATCGGAAATTTGCATCGCTTCTCCTGTACACGCTTCGACGAGTTTTTCCATTAATGTAGTAACCGTGGGTAGAGATCGATACACAGTGCAATAAAACGACAGAATATCTGTAGGGTTTTAAGTTGATCGTCACGTTGCAGACATTGCGCTCCAGTAATAAAACAGTTGTGGATAGAAAACAGATAAAAATGGAACTGCATTTTAGCCTGTCAAACGATATCCATGTTCTCCAACATTGACAACAAAAATCGACTCTTGATCGTTGTTAGGTCGTCTCGACTCACCGCTTACGCCGCGTGGGAGGTAAAGACGGAGTTCTGACCAGAAGAAAAAGGATCGTCCGCCCTTGAAACATAGACCGCGCGTTGGTTAGGCAGTGTCCGAAGGCCGCCATTAATTTCCGATAAATCAGCCTTCGTGTTCCGTCGATTAGTTCCGCAAAAAAAGAGCGGCATCGTTTTGCAACGGACACAATTTTTATGTAACGCGAGAATCGCGTCGTATATCGGCGATATCAGTCACCGACGAGCGATATCACTAGATGTTGATCGAGAGGGAAAACAAAAAAACACGGTTTGATAGGCGAAGCAGTTCCGCCGGCAAATCCGAGACGATAGATCGCCGTGGATCCCTAAATCGAAGTCGTTCCTCGATTGCGCAACAAAAGAGCGTCGGCCAGGTTCCAGTTTTCGATTTGCATAGGCGCGCCTTGGACACCCGGCGAATGGTTTTCGCAACAGTTTGAATCTCGCCGAAGGGGGAAATTGTTGCTCGTCGAGCAGGCAAATTTTTCCGTGAGGTTCTGTTTTGCAAAATGACCGATCAAGTGTCGCCGTTGCTGGACGTAAGAACCAACGGCCATCTCGACGCCGATGGATCGATCAAGTCGTCGATGGGTCACGCTCTGCGCAACAGAGTGCTCAGGTAGATAGCCTTTTTTCAGAGCAGGTGATACATATGTGCGAGTACAGCGAGTCCAAAAAGCGGTGGCACTCCGAATTCTCAACTTTCAGCGAATTGAATAATATGTAAGTGTTCTCGGCGCAACGGTTCGATCAACTAATTACGAAAAAGCAAATTTTGCACGTCAACTTAAACTTTCAACGTTTCGACGACATGAGAACAACATGTATTAAGGCATTTCAATTCCGTTTTTAAGATTTCCATAAAGCCAGTACGTAATTTAATACAGTATTTCGATACAGAATTTCAGTCCGATTTCACAGAAATTCTAAAGTTTTTGTTTATTACATTATAAAATCTTTTTCAGACGTAGTTTTTCTACTTTCTTGAAAAGGATCAAAATTTGCTTTTTCGTAATTAGTTGAACGAACCGTTGCGCCGAGAACACTAACATATTATTCATTTAACAACCGTACGATCGATAATTCAAACAATATTTTCAGCGAATTCGCGCTATTCGCGCTGTTGCAATTTCGTTAAAAAAAAAATCGTACATTAGAGATCGTGGTTTTGAATTAATGACATGTGTGCTAATTCGCGTGCATTTAAATACAATAGCGAGACAATCGCAATTATCTCCTCCTTGTCTAATCTTAATTCTTCTTGAATTCTCTGAATCATTTCTACGACAGTCGAAACATCGGCGATTGTTTGAAAATCAGAAGTTCGGTGTGCCACTACTTTTAACGCTCCTGTAAACGACGGAGTTCCCTAAGTTGCTCTGACGACAGTGTGTTGTGATTTTGTCAATTCACTACACACAGATCGCTCCGGGGTCTCGTGGCGCTAAATGCGTTGACGCAACCGGAGTAGTTAGTCGTCGGCCGCTTCATTACTTGACCCTTTTCCCAGCTAGCTTTTTGTTGGTAAAAGTTGATCGTTAGACGGCGAATCTGTATGGTAATTACAATTTTTGAAACTTACCGCTTCTGTAATGCGTTGCTAGGAGACAGGAGAAAAAGAATGTTTTCTATTTGTATTATGGTTTGTTGTTATGTTTGTTCGGGCCGAGGTTGTACCGTGGTGTTTGCTGCAAATGTTTAAAGATCTGCGGCCTGACACTCTCCGTGCCTCACAAGTTGTCAGCAAGCCGTCCGATTGGGTCATTCCGCTGACACTTTCGGTTCTAGACAAATTATCGGCCTAACCATTGGTTGCGACATCTTGTGAGGCACGGAGAGTACTTTGGTTACACTCTTCTCCGAGTTGATTTGGTTTTGGATGCATTGTTTGATTTGTTTGGACGTAGTGCATCTGTAGAGACAACTTGTACATTTAACTACTACGCTGGTCTGTCTTGTATTTCTGCGTTTGACTTGTAAAAATCATTCCAATACCATTTATTTTCGTTGGCAGTGATCACGTGATCGGTCGATGATGCCGACAGTCTTGTTTATCACACTTCAACCAGCACTATCGAACTCGTGCACGTTATATAAGCGTCTCTAGAGACAGAGTTGTGCTATCATCGCGAAGTTAGGATCGGGCTTGTTGCCGGTTGATAATCAATCGAACGGAAGGTCTTCAACCTCGAAGTCAGCCGATCGGCCAAGTACAATAATCAGTCTCATTAAGCCAGCGGATAGATAGTGTCACGTTCGAACGTGCTTGTCTTGCGTCAAGCACAGATAAAGAGTGGGTTGCAGTTCGATGCATATTCACCAGTTTTCACCGGGCATACGCGTATGTATATGCTTCGACAAATATGCATGAAATCGATCGAATACGTAGATGACGTTTCCACGGCACACGTAAGCGGGTTTTCGATCAAATAAGTGCACGCGTGCACGCAACGTCATCGGTGAATTGATAACGATCGAACATTCCCGAGAATTCGCGGGGGGAACGAGCATTCCGCGCATCGGTACAATGAAAAAGCTTATCCACGGTCGTTGACAAACAAACGAGCATCCATGGACATCAGAAGAGTCGTTAACTGACGGTCCATAGTGATTCAAAAGAGGATTCAGCAGTCGCTTTGCACGTTGCCGACGCAATTATTCGTGCTGTTATGTTGCGTCGCTCTCGCATGAGCAATCTTCTTCTTCGTCTTCTGTTCATGAATCTTTACGACACTTCGAGATCGAGACATGACACTAGAGATCGTATTCACAGAGACTGGAACTAGATTGCGGATTTTTATGCAAGTTAACGACCGTTTGCATTGCGAGAGACAAGTGTCGAATAGCTTTTCTTTTCTTTTTTTAAAATAATTTTACCTTTGTTCGCAGGAGAACGAGGAGTCTGAACGCGCCCAGTCCCATTCAACAGTTCGGCCCATGCGGGCGTATTATGAAAAATTCCGCGATGGTCATGTAAGTAGAACTTTGTTTCTCTTTTATCTCAAATTAACAAGGCAAAAACAAATCGGACTGAAATAGCCTACTCGGTTATGAATGAGGGTAAATAGTGCACGATGAAAATAGATTGAAAGCAAATAATACAGCGACGTTTGTTATTGCGGAATATTATTATTCTTGCAGACCTCTCAGAGTCGGCACGCATCAAGACATTTTCATGTTAATTCCTAGTCACGGCTGAAAAATCAAAATATCTGCCTTGGCGCGATACAAAATCCATAATAGTCGCAAGAACAACTTCTAAAGAAATTATTCAATAATTTTTTGTCCTTCAACTGCACTAGGAATGTACTTAGAATTTGTAATGCTTCTATTACAAAGTTGTAGAAGATAAGGAAGTAACAATGTCGCGTCAAGTTTAACCGTGTTTGAAAAGTGTTAAAATAGCTGTAGTTAGAAACAACTTCTTGATCGCGTGGAGTCCGCTCCGTAGGTCGGCGGACGTTTTCGCGGGAATTGTTTAGAAACCTGCGGTGTTTCGAAGAAATGTTCCGCTCGATACGGCTAGAAAGTCGCGTGGAACGATTACGACGGCGTTGAAGACGTTTTTGTTTTAATAAGACGGTTTGTTAACGGTTATGGCAGAGAAGGAAAGCGGGATACTCGCCTCGGGGATCGGTAACGCCATGCGTTCGCGTCGTGACACGACTTAATTGCCAATAACAATGACTTCTCGAGCGAGTCCGAATCTAACGTCATAGAAAAAATGACCTTATAAATCCAACACACGTCAAGACATTTGAATATGCAAAACCGCGAACGACGCTGCTCTAACCTTCACATAATAATGGCCGAGGAAAGCTGACGCACAACACGCGCACAGAGTAATCAGCAAAAGACCGCATAATCATGCTTGTTCCAACATTCCCATGTTTGCGATATATGTATTCTCCATAAAATTAGATAAATCTAACGATCAGTTATAATATTCATTCTCGTGCATACGTAATTGGCTGATAAGAGAACAAGGAAACTTTTTCGACAACCCATCAAATCGTGTAATCAAATGTACATACCTGTGTTTCGATAATTGCCAGTCGTATGGAAATGTTCCAGTTGTTTCTAGTGTTTCCAAGACGCAAGTCACTGTTCTCTAATTTCCATAAAACGGAGCACGAGGTACACTGACAGTCGAATACACTTCTGCGATTCATAATAGTAAAGCTGGCAATTGCTGCGAAACAACCGGCTCGCGATCCTGTAATCAAATGTAGAATGAATCATTCATTAATTTAATTAAGTACGGATTATGTTCGTCGGAGAGTAGATAAATAGTAGGGTCGTAACAAAAAATGTGAATCTCATTAGGGGAACGATAGTTCGCGATCGTTGATCAACGAACCATACGTGTCCGTTTGTCGAACGATCGGCGAACAGAGTCTGCAGTGGACTTTGATGAAGGTGGTCAGGTTTTAACATAATTTGCGTAATTCTCCCCGTGTAACTTTCGTTTGTAAGGCGCAGTCTGTTCCTGAAGTACTGACTTGTGCACTTCAAACTTTTTGAATTTTCATTCCTTCCGCAACCTCTCCAACTGTTATCAAAATCATTCACTTATTAATTCACGACCTTCGTTAAATTTTTATTCGATTGTCAATGGTTGCGTCAGTAATAATGGTTGTAAATCTTCATTACTCATTCACCCAATTAATTTACACTTTTCCTATTATTCTGTGCGCAAGTTGAAATCCGTTTAGATTTGTCTACACGAAATGCAGTGAAGAATGAAAAAAGTGAGCCGTTTAAGAAGTAGTCAAACTCGCTTTTGGGAGATTGATGAATTTATTAAACATGAAAGCGTAGCGTAGCGCGGATAGCTTCCCCGAGCAAGTGACATAATCGTCCGTAATTCGTCGACAGGGACGCGTGTAAGAAACAGAGAATCCGATCGATCGCGGTAGAAAGTAGGCGGCTTTTTTCTTCCAGCCTCGTATAGCCGAGGCATAGTGAATTCGATTGCATTGAGCATGAACAGGCGGCCGAGTAAACGCATGCAAACGTGAGGCGGCGGCGACGGCGGCACACAGTGGGCGAGAAACCGACCTTTTTGGACAAAAATCTGCCGCGACAACTGTTTTTCATCGATTCAATTGGAATTTTTTTTTAATGTTCGTGAAGGACTATACTTTGAAGACGTGCTGCGCGAAAATCGTTAACTGTCACAAGAAATCAAGAATCCTTATCTACAAAACCCAATAACTCCATAAATTTACATGTCCCAGCTGAGTTGCCGACACTTCTTAACCCTAAACCCTAAACCGCAAAATTTTAAACTGTAAATCTGGCCCTGAGAATTACCAATTGAATAGATTTAGGCTTAAGAAGTGTCGGCAACTCAGCTGGGACATGCAAATTTATGGTACGGGCAGATGAAGTATCGGAGTTATTGGGTTTTGCAGATAAGGATTCTTGATTTCTTGTGACAGTTAACGATTTTCGCGCAGCACGTCATCAAAATATAGTCCTTCACGAACATTATAAAAAAATTGCAATTGAATCGATGAAAAACTGAGTTGTCGCGGCAGATTTTTGTCCAAAAAGATCGGTTTCTCGCCCACTGTGCGGCGGCGGCTACCCGCTAAAACAAATTGCAAGTGAATCACAGAAGTCGGGTTTTCTCGGCGTTCGTTTGCGTCGCGCCGCCGCGCCTGAGCCCCGCGTATTATTCGCATAATCACGGATTGCGTGCATATGAAACCGTCTGTGCGCGCTTGCGCGTCGTCCGATTGTTTACCGTTAAAAAACGTACCGCCGTGTTCGGTCCACGTTCAGTGCGAGCGCGACTCTCAATCCGGTACCACGTCATGGTTGGAACTGTCAGGTAGGCTACTCACGGAGGACACTCGAATCGCAGCTTCATGCAATCCGACCTAGGATCATCCGTGCACCCGACACTCTGTTCAATTTCTCCTACAAGATTTTCGCTCGTTTCTAATACCCGCGTTTTTTAAATCGAAACTCGATTCTCCAGCTTCGGTGCAAAATCATTTCTAGTGTTTCGAATTCATCGTTGAATTTTTGGTGCGAGATACTCTACGTACTTCAAATTGCCAATTTTTATTCAATGCGACTCTTGAACAGCATTCGATTCCTGTTCGAAACAAATAAAAATTGTTTCCTCAATCTTTGTCCGCGTACAATTCTCAAGGAAAACGGGAAAGAATTTTTAAAAAGTATTCACTCGCTGTAAAAATGTCTATGATTAGACTGCGGATCTTTATGCATTTATTCTTTTAATGTTTTAACTGTTTTAAATCGCAGCTGCTCATTTTTGTTATAAATCCATAAAACCGCTATCTAAATTTCACGAAGTGTAGCATACCTGCTTATACTATTCAGTCATTAATTAATCATACAAAATTTTTCGAGTACCTCGCACCACACGGAAGTCGTAAAAACTCGTCGATCTTGAAAGAGCGATCTACATTCGTTAGGTCTGATATAGTCAGTGGAAATGATTTCGAGAGGATGACTCGGCGGTCGAACGAAAGAGAACGGAAGCGCATTTAATTGTTTCAATCGCATTCTAAGCAAATAGGATCAAGTCTGAAGAGGAGGAGGGAGGGGTGGTGCCTCCGGTGGGCCGCGATGAATTATGCATTGTTCCCTTCGCACCTTTGACCGTAATTCATCGGATAAGCTCCCTCGTGTCTCGAGCCGTGTTCGTCAATTTCGATTAATATTAAATAGTCGGGTCATCGAATACTTTGGTTCACAATCAGGGAAACCACGTATAAAACGTTGTCGGATGGTTGTCCGCGTCGGAGAACGGTTCGGTTTGTCCTTGGTCACGGAAGATTCCTGCTAATCGGCGAAGCCTCGAACGCTTTTGTCATTCATATTAATTATCTCATGACGCGCACGGTGGTTTCGCCTTTCAACTTCGCCGCAGAGATTCGCGGCTCTCTGGACGCCGCCACGAAGGTTCACCGTGGATCGTTGAACTTTCCTTGTTACAGGACCATACAGGACCCTGCCTCCCAGAGGTTGACGTGGTACAAGCCGCCTCTTACTGTCCTGGTCATCAAAAAGGTCCGGGACTCGTCGGTGCTGCCGCCGTTCGTGCAATTAGTCACATGGCTGATCGAGGTGAGCAACAAACAAAAATATCAACATGTTCTTAGTGTCATTATTTAATCCCTTTAGCCACAAACGCACCTGGTTCAATAGTCATCGGTAGACTGCGGATCTTTATGCACTAATAGCATAAAATTGTAAAATTTGAAAAATTCAAGATGTTCCCGCTCTATCAAAATCGTAAGGGAAGAAACATCATTCAATTTAGTTTCTATTTCTTGTAATCAATGCAGACAACTTTTATTTTGGATAAAAATTTTCGGAAAATACTGGAGTATTAGATTCAACAGAATTCAGTACGATTTTGATTTATTTTGGATCTACAAATGCTATTACTAGACTGCGGATTTTATGCATTTATGAGAAAAATGGGTACGTACAATTTAAAACAGTGAAGGTATTAAAAAGATTTAAGGCCATCAGTTAAGCCACCTTAACAAGATCATCGAAAGAAGAATGAAATTTTTATTTGGCTCCTGTGTCTGGCAATCAATGCAAACATTTCTTATTTTGCATAAAGATCACGAATCACGTCTTGTCGCTCAATGTTCATGTCCACTGACTGAGACCCGTAAATTGTTATTCGATGTGTATTTGTCCCATTCCTCGATCCTAAAACTACATATAGCGTTTCAGCGGCGTGCAACCGGTAGGTCGGTCATTACAATTTTTACGCGAGCCCAACTGACCCCGCGTGCGCGCTCCTTCGGTTTATTGATTCAGCATGACTATAAGTTCCGCAGGTATATTATCGGTGTCCTCGTGTACGGCACAATCGCGACACGACAGCTCGGTGCTCTTTACTTCTCTACCGATCAGCATTTGCGTCACGATACTCTCATTACAGTTTTATGCAATCAGTGAGACAGTTTAGGTTCGGTTCGGTTCAACTCTGATTCCGTTTTGCAGGAGAAACGGATGGTGGTGTTCGTCGAGGCGTCCGTTTTGGAGGACCCGGCCCTGGCTAGGGACCCTAGGTTCCAGGGAGTCCGTGACAGGCTGCAAACCTTCAGGGACGGCACGGACGACCTACAGGTAACTAGACCAGGTTTTCATGCAAAATTAAACTATTTTACCTGAATTGCAATTTTGAAATTCTTGTAATGTTTCTACTGTGTTAAACTAAAGGGTGCAAAGACACTCGAAGCTATTCTAATTCGAAAATTAAACATATCTCCCTAGCTAGAATAATTCTATGAAATTGATACAATACCTTACAATACTTAAATGTGTAGTAATCGATTAGATACCAACATACTTAGTAATGTAAAGAATATTGTGAGTAATAGTGCAGCATTTTTGCTATAAATGCATCAAATTGGCTGCATTTTATATGTGTTGTACCACTCCCGAGCCAATTTCAAAGCTTTTAACAATAACTATCGTGGATAATGATTAATGTATTCGTTGTTCCAGGATCGAATTGACTTCATCGTCTGCCTGGGAGGCGACGGTACGCTCCTGTACGCCTCTTTGCTATTCCAGCAATCCGTTCCACCTGTGATGGCTTTCCATCTGGGCTCTTTGGGCTTCCTGACGCCCTTCGAGTTCGACAATTTCCAGGAGCAAGTGACAAACGTCCTAGAGGGTGAGTGAAATCAACCACAGCTCCAGTTTTCCTCTGTTTACGACGAGATACTCGCGAACCTCGCGCAAATATCGGCGTCCTTCGACGCCCAGCTTTCCCCTCGCTCGACACCGCACGACGAGATAATTGCACACGCGACAATCGGACGCCTGTGTGCTGACCAGCATCGTGCCAGTCCCACTTTTCGATTATTGTGCTCAAGTGAACGATCCTCTCCCTTCAGAAAGAGACAGTTTCTCTCTGGAGAATCGTTTTATTTTCCCGAACGTTCTACCGTTCTAATAAGCAAGAAAGTTCGTCATAGCTATACTACAGATTTTATGCGTTTACTTGCTAATTAGTTCTCGGTATCTTCTATGTCAATCTAAAGGAGCGTCTAGGGTCGTCGGAATCCATTGCTATAGTGATAAAGTGTTGTCGCATCATCTTCGCGTATCGGTGCTAAACGGTTGACGAAATTGAGGGGGAATTTCACGTGACAATGTTTCTAAATGAGATGTTACACGTGCCAGTGCACGTGTCGTGATACTGATTTCTACTTTAACTTTATTCGGTGAAAAAAAAGACATAGCTGAGAACTTAGTTTCTCAACTGGGAACTCGAACCTACTTGGGGAAGAAATTTGTTAGAGTCTTTATGAAACAGTAACCATCACCGTCATAGGTTTCTGACGACGGTTCCGTGTTTAGGTCACGCGGCCTTGACCCTGAGGAGTCGGCTGAGATGCATCATCATGCGGAAAGGAGAGGAGGGCAAACCGGCCAAACCGCCGACGAATCTCCTGGTGCTGAACGAGGTCGTGGTCGACCGAGGTCCATCGCCGTACCTCTCGAATATCGACCTCTTCATCGATGGGAAACATGTGACCAGCGTACAGGGTGACGGTCTGATAGTCAGCACGCCAACAGGGTCCACGGCGTACGCGGTCGCGGCCGGAGCCAGCATGATTCATCCTTCAGTACCTGCCATCATGATCACACCGATCTGCCCTCACTCCTTGTCCTTCAGGCCGATCGTCGTACCTGCTGGCGTCGAACTGAAGGTATACAACGATTTTGCTTTGCCGACCTCCTTCCGGCAACGTACTCCGCGTGCCTCACAAGAAGTCCCTCGAAACGGCAGCCAATTTGACGTCACTGTAGCCAATAATTCGGCTATAATCGAAAATCCGTGTGGAACGTCCAATCGAACGGCTAGATGCCGCATTTCTTTCGAATCCCTGCCAGGAGACAACTTCTGAGGCACGGAGAGTACGCGTCCCGAAATAAATCGATCCGAACACCATGGACAGCACCATGCAAGTCCCTAGTTCTCTTCTAGATCTGCGGATTTGCATCCAGGTTTGGATCTATTTATTTCGGACCTGTTTGTTTAACCCATTTACATCGTTAGCGTATATGTGCTTGTAATTATGAAAGGTGAATTCCACATATTGTTGAAATAACAAGCACTGTCTAATGATCCATTTTTCACAATATGTATCGTAAAAATTACATTGAATTACTTTAACATACAGCGTAACATACAGCTTAACATAGGCACATACAGTAGCGGACAAAAGATAAAGACCGGTAAAAATTGCAGATTTTCATGATTTATTGACGAAAATCTTGAAAATCTGTCATTTTTACCATCTTTAAACGTTTGTAGCTCATTGCAACGTCGACCGATTTTGACAAAATTTTCAGAATATGTTTAATTGACACAGATCTACAAAACGTTTTTAAATTTTCAATATAGGCCCACATAAAAAAGTTAAAAATTCAACTTTTAGTATTTTTTCAACAATTCCGACCAATTGCAATTTTTGAAAAAATTTCTTTTCACATCCTTTAGTAAACTAATTGCTCTAGCTTCCCAAAAAGTTCAAAACGTATAGTACAATATTAAAAAAGTTATCGTCTTCTTTAGAGTGGTCTTATACTTTTGTCCGCTACTGTATATACGCGGAATATTTAAAAATTGGTGATAGGAGGATTATCCTTCATTGTTCTTGACGATGTAAATGGGTTAAGCTCCTTGTCCTATGGGACAATGGGTCCTCCGATGGGACCCGCTGCACCCACAGAGAAATGCTGAGAAAAGGAACAACAAAGTCCTCGAGACCGATCATCGGAACTGTGTCAGACGAGAAACCTCGCATTCGTTTCTCGCGTTCAAGTGTTTCCGTGTGGGTCAGCAAAGAGGCACCTTATCTTGGTTGCATCAAGATTGCTGGTCCGAGGCGTTGTCCCCTAGAAGGAAACTTGGTCCTGGTGGATGACGCCCGCATTCCCAGACCATGCGCTGCCACGTTTCGAAAAGTTTCGACACGGTCAAGTCACGGGACTCGTTTCGGACATCTGGACCGTACCGATTAGTTTGCTTCTCCCCACGCTGACTCCTCGTACCTCGAGGTAACGATATGGAGGAACGCTTTGTCAACATTTCCTCCGCAGTATTGTGCGAATTCATGTATTACTATATGATTACCTCGAGGTACAACCAGCGTATACAGGTTTGCGATTAACGATAGCTACCTTTTTACTACAGATTTCTGTCTCACCGGACAGCAGGAACACCTCGTGGGTGTCCTTCGACGGTAGAAATAGACAGGAGCTCTTCCACGGCGACAGGTAAACGTTAACCGCTATGTCAGACTTGTCTAATCGTCGGCGTTTTCTCCCAATTGTTCCAGATAATGGCAAACAGCAAGGCCCGTAGCACAGCTTACGTCTCTTTCGATGGTCGTAATCAGCAAGAATTGCGCGTCGGGGATAGGTCTGTCTAAAAAAAAAATCAACAACAAATATCTGAAACGAATCTAGAGAAAAAAAAACAACAGTCTCACTCCTCTACTCTCATATACCGCAGGTTGCACGACGCTGCAACGTTACGACACACCGCCATTCATCTATTTCGATTCCGTTTCTCTTTTTTTGTCTACGCATTTAACTTCATTCTCTCTACTGCTATTGGCTCTGTCGGGTCTCTCTTTTTCTCTGTCGATCGTACGTCTCCGTTGTGTTCGGGGCTTGGAAACTGTTATACCGTTCGATTTCGGTTCCAGAGAAGCTTTGTGCTGAGCAAATATTATTCGTATTGATTCCGTAATTGTTAATTTTTCGGTTCTAACCCTTAGCACTCGAGTTGAAGTAGCTATCCGAGTGCAAAGGGCTAGAATCGGTTACTAAATGGTTTTAGAATCGATTTTTGTTAAATTGCTGACGTGGTAGTCAAAGAAAACTTCCAGTTCCTCGGATTCGGAATGAAGGCTCTTCCGAACCGTTCTAATCGGAGCGTTCGTATAACAGTTTCGGAGCCGCTCGAAGCCCCGGCGGTAACACCTGCTCGATTATTTATTCTCTGTTACTGTTTAACATTCAATTCTATCTGCTGGCCAGCTGTTAAACCTCATTTCTACTCAATCAGACCAACTGCTCGCGATCCATTCGCTCCATTTCTGTTGAATCGTTATTGCTAACGTTCTCTCTAGCTTGTTTCACAACTGTGTCTTTGTTTCCAGCCTGAGGGTGACCACATCCATATACCCGGTGCCGAGCATCTGCGCAGCGGATCAGATCACCGACTGGTTCGACTCGCTGGCGGAATGTCTTCACTGGAACGTTCGAAAAAAACAGAAACACCTGGACGAGCTGAGCGACCTGACCCATTCGTCCAGCAACGACACTCTGGACTCGCTGGATCGCGACAGCTAGGCCAGGCAGACGAGTCACCACGCTCAACCACAAACGAACCTCCAAAATGTCGGTGCAGAACCTACCGAAAGGCTCGACGTTTCGTTACACGAACTTACACGTTTCTACGCGCAATTAGCCGCGAGTCGTCGTCTACAAATGCTCGAACCTTCATTTAAACGTTCCCTGTTCACGCCTCCACGTTTCGATAGCATGGGTAACGAGCTTCTAAGCTTTCTAAGCTGAAATGAAATCGCTCGCGATTTCAACCCGATCGATGGGACAATCGGAACGATTAAAATGTGGTTGAAGAGCGTGCGCGACGCTAACGAGGACGCGCAGCCGTGTGAGATTGAATTGTTTTAATTGCGGAAACGCGTCGCAACCGGTGCCTCGCGTAGACCACGATTGTACTTATGATCCGATCTTGGGATCGACACACCCGATTTAAATAGATAGCGCGGGAAGTGTTTATTGTCCGGGCAAAATAGCGGAGTTTTCGCGAAGCCGTGCGAATTTCAGAGCACGTTCCTGTTTCTCGCGGATTTCGAGGAAGGCCGTCGGCGAACTCGCTGCGTCGGGAATAGGCAAGCACGACTAAAGCGATCGAATGAGTAGAGTGAACTATAATACTCGAAGTTCCATTCGCTGTGTTCCATTTATGATCGTAGCGGTTCATCGCGGGTCCTTCTGGGCAAAAAGTCTCGTCGAATCTTTACTGAGCCAAACTCTGCAATCTGTTTCCTCCTTCGTACGTAGAGATCATTGTTCCTTGTTTCTTTTCAGTTTTTTTTTTCTTTATTGTTCGGTGAAAATTCTCATTTCTGTGAGAAAAGAAGAAGACAATATCTTACTGCCTCTGTACTTTGAACGAGCGATTTCAATGGCAGACACCTCGATCGTTATACAAAACGGGAAACAAAACAGGAAAAACGTTCCAAAAGCCGCACGGTCTCATTACTTATTTATTGTACGTTACCCGATTGCATTTTTATGCCGCCGGTTCAACGCGAATTTGTACACGCAAATTCCGTGTCTACGAGCGACAGCCTGATTATTGGCAATGCACACAAGGATCATCGACTATTATTAACTGACTATTATCAACTATCAATCGTTGTCCGGTAGCTCTTACGTTTCGACAACGAACATGGTCTAACCGTGGATCACCCTGTTGTAAATTTTCAATATACTGTCCTATAAATGAAAATTTTTAATAAAATCTTTTTTATACAGAACTGTCTCTCTGTCGATGTCCACGTGAATACGATTTGGAGATGTTGAAAAGTTCTCCCTTGTTGCTGCGGTGAAATAGCTAGAACGCCTGAACAATGGACTTCTTAAAGTCTAATGCATTCTGAACGCGGATCTCATTAAAATAGTTTTTGCACCGACGTCGCAAAAAAACAAATTGGTCAGACGCGGTAATTTGGCGCAGTAATTTGAGGATTACGAAGTTTCGATGCTGGCGAACAATGCTACGTCGTAAACACCTATTGTCAACTCTGTAAAGGTTATTTTACGATACGAAAAACTGGTTGACAGAACCGTGCACAAAGAAAACGATTGTTTCGATCGGGAAAGTACGCGTTCATCGTAAATGCGCCGCACAATTTAAAAGCGACAGAGGTCAGATTTAATGAATTACCGTGGAGAGAGAACATCGTTCAGATTCGACGTCATTGTCATAACTATACGTTATACACTGTGATCGTGTAAAAGTCGCACCAGCTGAGGTTTCCCGTGGTTTTATAGAACGTTTGCGTAATAATGAGTACCATAAATTTTTAAATGTTTTCGAGGCAACGGTTCGATCGTTTATTACGAATTATAACGCAATTTTGCTAATTGTCAAACAAAATCAACGTTTCGATCCCAGTTTGGATCTTTTTCAAGATTTATTTGAACCGCGTCTGTAAATTAAATATGTTGTAATTTTGGAAAAAACAGAAATATTAAATGATTGATTGTAAGAACAATTGTTCATAAAGACACACTTGCTTTGGGGAAAATAAATTTATGATAAATGTGTGACACACGTGTGTTGCGTGCGTCGTGCATGCTTGTTGTCAAGATATGTACGAACGTATTTGAAACCGATCTAGGTTATATCAATCGATGTAAGGCGGTAAATTTGAAAAGTTAAATTTACAAAAAGTAAAAAAAAAGTGAAAAGTTTAATTTACAGACGCGATTCAAATAAATCTTGAAAAAGATCCAAACTGGGATCGAAACGTTGATTTTGTTTGACAATTAGCAAAATTGCTTTATAATTCGTAATAAACGATCGAACCGTTGCGCCGAAAACATTTAAACATTTATTATCAGCAAATACGATCGATAGAAGAAACATATTTATAATAAGTACCGTATGTTTCTTCGGTGAAACCGATGAACTATGTGTGAAATAAGCACGAAGAGAGAAGCTCTTCGTTATTTCATATTTTTATCGTTTAGTTATTCGATGATGATCGGGCTGGTGGATTATTCAATGATGCAACTGAGTTATGCAGTCGTAATTACATGTACATATGTATTTCTAAGACGAAATCGTTAAATAATGAAGTTTAAATTATTCAGACCTAATAGAGTGAAAAATGAGATTCTAATGAATAGTCAATACAGTTCGTTGTGGTGAAAAAAATGACTCGGCTCTTCTTAATGTTCCACACTATGTATATAATTAATCGCAAGTGCGCTTAGCAGAAGATTTAACTTCTATCATGAATATCAGTCATTATTGTAGCTTCTTGTCTCAGCGTTGCGAGCAATTCTGCAAGAATTGCTTGGTACTAGATCATTCCAAGAGTAACGCGAACATACGAAACAATACATCGAAGAAAGGAAGTTTGCACAACTTGGAATGACCGAATACATAAATATTTTATCTACTTTCCAATCATCTTCTGCTTGGTAATCTATTTTACTACATCAGTGACTTCTTAATATTGTAAATAACATTTTATTCAACATCGACGTTGCGTAAATTCACACACAGAACTAACTGGGCAAGAACGCTCACAGTCCGCAGACGACAACTGTTCCCTATCGTCAGGGCTCGCCCATAATCTAAGCTAAAGGGCCTTAAGGGCAGCCTACTCGATGCATTCGCACCTGATGACGCGTGTACAAATTTCTAGATCCTTCGCGGTTCTCTCAAAATAAATATGCAAACTGTTCTAAATGGTTCAATTCCTCAGACGTAATTAGACTGCGGATTTCATGCGATCTAACCGTAACAGACACTTCGTACCTTGCAACCTTCCGCTACAAACATACCTCAGCCGACGAAGTCGTGGAAACTGTACCTGCATCGGAGAAGACTCGGTGCGAACGTGTTAATTAATAAGTATAACATAAATATCTACCTCTAAGGATTGACATTTGGTTACATCAGTCATGGGCACGACCTGTGCACACGCGTGTGTGCATGGAGGTCAACGAACATAATCTAATCAACTTAATCCGCCTACGCTGATATATTTACATTGTTAAATCGTTTAACATTTAACGCGAGATGTTAGCCGGAAGAAAGCGACGCGCGAACCGGTTCTAACCTGCCCACCTCCACTGAGCGCACACATTATACCGGATAAGTATAATCAACAACAAACTACGAACTTACCTATTCACTTAAATAACGCGATTGCTACGACAATTCGAAAGACAGTCTATTCTGCGAAGGACTCGTCCGGGACAGGACCTCTTGACAGGACGAACGACCACTGTTTACTGTTTACCGTTTACCACTCGGCCCGGTTCAAACCAGTTCAAAATGGCGCGCCGGCGTCGAACGTCTCGAGAAATGTCCCTAGAGGACGCAACCGGGTTTTCACATGTAAATAGACGAGAGAAATTGTCCTTGCTTTTACAACGATATACTTATCTATATAACTAGAACAACGATAGAAAATTTGTTAATCGTTCTCTCGACGATCATGTAGAAAAAATTTAATCGATCGACGCGCGAAAAATGTATCTGGGGTTTTCACGGTCCAGATTAGTACCAGATTTTCCCCCGATTCGGCGCGGGAAATAGGCACCTTTTAAAAAACGATGATTAGAGAAAGCAGTCTCCGGTGATTCTTTCACCGCTACTTCTTCTTCGTCTTCTTAGATTCGAATAAATTACGTTGTGTTAACGATCGTCCCTTTTCACCGTTCCGTGAACGTTTTAGTGCCTACAATTCACGTACGTCACTCTTTCACCGTTCACGATACGAACATAACGAGCACAGGCTCGGAGGAAAAGTGCAGGTACGCGCTGATCTGTAACAAGAAAAGAAATCGTTGTTTTTAGTATAGTTATTCGGTGTTTCAGGGAAAGAAATGCTTGCAAACGTGTTCTATCCGTTACGAGAACGAGGAGAGTTTCATTCAAAGTGTTAGACAACCTTGAAGTGTCAGGAATTTCTTTTAAACTTTAAAGAACGAGCTACCAGGTCTCGATAGGATCGTCAATGATAGGTGTTCAAACGAAAAACGTGAAAACCGTGCAGCATTGCCCACACAAACAATTGCGATCGATGGGTACGAGATCGATCGTCGCGTTTCTGGATCAACTATGTCCATCCGAGTGTGTTACGGCACACGGTGTTAAATATCACTCAGAAATGTACAAGCAAACATTCCAGATCGGAGTTAGTATTGTTAGCGCACACACTCACATGCCTTCTGATCCGTGGTCTGATCCGTGCAGGATGGCTCTTGGATGTAGAGGGCTGGTTTTAATGGTCGGCCATCTTGATCCTCTACGAGGACTACCAACCCATGGTTGCTACCACTCCCATGAGGATTTCGGGAGTTCATTCTCCAAAATCTCAGACTTTGCCTCACATCCAAGGCTAGATGAGTGCCTTCCGGCGTTAACGGCGTCACTACCGAGTCCATTAGACGTTTCTTCGCTGAAAAGAAAACAAATTTACTTAGTAAGGGCTCAAATATGTGACTCCAATGTAAATGAACTGCTGTTCAATAAAATAACCACTTCGAAATCAATAGTTTAATAGTGTCGTCGCCACGAACAGTTTGTCGGAAACTTACAACGATGCTTCTTCAGGGACTTCGTGTAGTAGTAGACAGATATTCTGATCTTCTTCTCGTCTTCCTCGTCGTCTTCGAAAGTGCCTCCAGTCGACGAAGTCAGGTTCTCTTGCGCTAGCTTGAAGATCCTCAATTTTGCAGCGACCACGTGATCGCTGGACGTTAGGTTCAGCTGGAAGTGCATGTTCATTGTGAACGGATCTGCCCAGGCATCTTGATCCGTGTTCCTTGGTACTTGACCTGGTGAAAAGGATCAAATTTTCAATGTAACTCTTCAACCATTCTACTAAACGTAATCGACAGTATCAATCCAACTCACAGCTAGGCGAAAACATGGTCAGCCTCTGTCGTTGCACCTGATTCGTGCTCCCACTATTATTCAACCTTCCAGTGAGTGCCAAGACCCTCGACTTAATGTCCTCGATAGCCTTCTCGCCTTGGCTGCACAGACGAAAGAACATCGTTAGAAACGCCGCCAGATAGCAGGAAAAAAGAAAAACTGAAAAACCCACGGCAATGACCGAGTATCGTCGTTCAACAAAACCAGCAAACGTTCGAATGTCGAAGCAGATCGATCCGAATGCGCGAACAAAAGCATTCCGTGTTAAAAAGCGAGAGAGGGTCGAGCATTGGTTTTTCGATCGCGCCGTGGAAATTTTCACCTCGCGTTGCATGCAAGTTCTTCCGGGTGACGAGTCAGGCCATTGGACGATGGTCAGTGACCTATAGACTCCACGGTATGGGTCAGAGATATTTATTATCCGTTCTAGACGTTGGCTAGACGGCGAGGGCATTGGTGTAACGATCATCTAATCTATCCATCTACTCGAGAAGCATTAACACTTCGCCGTCGCGTCTCAAGTCTTTCCCGGCGACTCGGCCGTTCAGACATCTTCTCTTATCAATGAGAGTTTTCGAATCCAGGAAAACGAATACAAGGGATGTGTTCTCTTATCAATGAAACAGTTTTCTAGTTCGCAGCGATACCATTCCCGTCGATAATTGTAAGGCAACAGGATCATTCTGCTAAACGACTGAGCCCTCGAAGGGACATCGTTCCCCAGCCCTTCAAGTACCAGGAAACCGAGTACAAGGTATCAGAACCCACGGGAATCCCCTAAACTGCTAGCAACATTTATCTCGTCGGCCGCACGCCATAAACTCGTCGGCTTTTCAAGCGAGCGGCGGATCAGGTGAGATTACGGGATTGCATAATGACGTCTGTGAGTCGTTAACCGAACCGAGGGGGGTTGTGGGAAGGTGGGGGAGAGGGAGGGAGGAGGAGGAGGAGGAGGTAGAGAAGGAAAAAAAGGTGGAGCGTCGTCGTTGCCCTACGTCACAGGCAAGGATTGTGGCTGCGTTGTACGCCCACACGAAGAGATTTGAGCGCAGCCAATGGCGCGTCAACGACCTCGTCGCTTGGCCGAGAAACAAAAGTCGCTTTTTTTCCAGGGAACGAGACGACGGCCAGACAGACAGGATGTCTAGGAGGATGGTATAGGCTGGCCGAGGAGTTGGAGGTAGAGGACGGTCGAGAAAGAGAAAGAGATCGGTGAACGCGAAGGTGAACGTGGAGGAATTTCGGTGACCCTATCTCCTGTTGGTGCTGCTGTTGCTGCTGGCCTGTCTCATTCCTTTCCTTCCAGGAACCTGGCACAGGCACAGGCCAGGCGAGAAACAGCCAGACCTGGCCACCTTCGCTGACGAAATCTCCCCACGAAATCTCTCTCTCTCGCTACCTCCACAACCGCGGCTTGTATACGATTCTAGACATGCTCGTTAATCTAGCTGCGTCCAAGTCACGCATTCTACACCGTCTCGTTGCGTACGTGTCACGTCTGTCTGCCGTCTGGGAAAGGGAAGGACTCGGGTGTCTGGAGGCCGTTGCATCATGAGAATGAAGCCAGTGATCCTTGCCGGGTACCGTATCAAGAAAATCGGCTGATCGACGCCGCGACACCACCTCTCGCTGCCTTTCTGGCCAACCACCAAATCTCCCTTTCCCAAACAGTCCCGATAACAATTTCTCTAGCTAAACGTTTCGTCCATGTTCTAGCAAGATTTACAGACCTCTATTCACTGACTACGACTGTTGTAATTAGGCGCTTCAACTCCTGTGAATTGTAAGAACGAATAAAAGGGTCTACCTAACTGTAAGACTATTTGAATTACACCTTACTGAATATCTTTACTCTAACAGCTGTGCAGTGTCAATTCGCAATGTATAAAAATATATAAAAGATCAACGAGTAAATTTCTCGTAGAAATTGTATTTGCTGTTTTCACCGAGGTCCACAATTACGAAACAGATCTTTCGGCATGGTGGAGTGACTCCAGGGTCAAAGAGGTCGGCTAAAGTCGGTAGCAAACGCAACATTGTCGAGAAATGTCGAATCGAGTGGCTCGAGCGTCAGAATTCGGCGAACAGCAGGGAAACTGAAAATAGAAAAGCGATTCCGTGATTCACGGTTCCTATAATTGTCTCGAGGAAAAAGTGAGTCCACGGGGAACGGAGGGTTTTAGCTCCCGATAGAGATCAGAAATACCGCGGGGAGAGAATCTTCGAGGGATCCAGCGAAAAACTGCAGGCATACCGCACCCCGACGTTCAAGTGAAGACACACCGATCTCGGCGACCACCGAAAAATGCATGTTGCATCCTCTGGTGGTAAGGTGGGGGAGAGCCACTGCGCGAAAACTTCCTCCTCTCTCTTCGTCGGTTGCATGCCCTCTCCGTTCGCATAGGAAGAGAGACGCATAGACAAGGTCAGCGCATTAAATTGAAATGTGTTACATAACCTCGTAAGAGAGCAGTCCTGACTGCAATCTGACTAGACACCCGGTGATTATGGGGGTGCTCAACTCTACTCTCGGAACCACAACCGAGCAAAATCATCTTCAACTCGCCATTCGACCCTTTGGCGCGCTGCAGTCGCGGCATCCCTCTGCAAGCTTTACGCGAGACTAACCCTCTGTACTCGGATCTATTCTAACTCGAAAATTAAACATCTCTTCTTAGCTAGAATAATTCCATTCTATATGGTTTTTTTCATTTCGTAGATATGAAATTGATACGATACCTCATAGAATATTTGAACACAGCAAGATTATTAGTTCAAAATTGATTTTTATAATTACCGAGTTTGGTAAACGGACTGTGAGTATTTTAAAAAAAATGTACGTATTGATTAATGAAGTGCCTGAATAGTAAACGAATTTATGGCTAATCTGAGTCCAAGAAAAAGAAACAAATGATAAAATTGGAGTCTAATACAGAAACGGATAAACGCTATGGAAGGACACTTAGCGGCGCTATTTCCAAGGATCGTGCGAGGGTTAATGGGCCCCCATTACACGTGTAACCCCATCGCCAGCCCCTTCTTTGTCCCGGTTCGTTTGAAGTTCGTCGAGACACTGGAAAATGTCGGACCGATTGAAAAACTGGTTCCCCGCCTATCTGTCGCTTGTAGATCGTCGTGGATCCCCGGTGCTCTGCACGCCGACCGAGAAACCGACGACGGGCACACCGCAGCGGAGAGAAGAGGAGAACTCTCTCTCTCTCTTTCTCTTTTTTTCTCTCTCTCTCTCCGGCCAGGCTACGCCAGTGCCGACACGAATGCATTTACGCGTCTAGACTTAATAAAATAAAAGAAACGCCTTCGCACCCGCGCGAAGAGAGGGCCGCGCGAGGAGGAGGGCGATTTAAAAACATAGCTGAGGGTCCGTCGCGGAATTTCCACCGCGTGTCCTTCCTGGCTGGACACTCTGTCCTCCTACGAGGTTTACGAACGCCTTCTTACAACCCCCGTTCCACCCATGTCATGTCAAACTTTCGACATTTTCAGTCTAAGATTTGATTAGATGTAGCTATTATACGATAATATTTCAATGCAAAATTAAACATATATATTTGGACAAATGTTGGAGACAAAGATTGAGAAATTGTAGGATGATCATGGGCAGCTCTAGAAGCGAAATTGGAAAATAATTGCCCCACATAAATTTAAAAAATTAGGACATATAGGATTCTCTACGTTAGAAAAAATTAGTAAGTATAAAAAATCGTCTGCATCCAAATTTGAATAAGTGACTTATGGACGGGAGTGTATCTCGCGTGGCGGTAATGATACGGGCTTTTTGAACAGCTTTTCCGATCACGTTATACGGAGTACGGACTACTCCGTTCGTTTATTTTCCTACTTAGGCGTTTTTAGAGCAGAAGGGGAAGGGTTTAGGGCGCAAAATCACTCGGCAGAATCGTTGGTCAGCGGGAGCCGCGGAATCTGGTCGGGTCTCGGTTTCGTCACGGTATTTTTACAAGCGATCGAGATATTTTTACGTGTCGGGGTTCAACGATTCGCCTGGTCCAAGTGTATTCCTGTGCCGCGGCTGGAAAACCGTTCGAGAGCTTTTCTGAGTCGCGATCATGAAGGTAACAGAAGCTCAAACAAAAAAAAACAAAAGAAAGCAGAAAAAGAGAGAGAGAGAGAGAGAAAAGAAGAATAGCGTTACCTTTTTCATGCAGACACAACACAACAGCACGAGTGAAAAGCGTCTGGTTGTTATCGCGCTAAACCGCGGGCCCGTGCAATACGAGCAATGAGATAACTGCGATGAGAATGTATTTTTAGATTATGCAAGCGAAGCCAGAAAGAAAGCGGCCGGCCCGCACGGGGCTCGCCGTGAAAATAAAAAGAAAAAGCAGGAAAAATTCTGGAGAAGACAAGAGAAAAAAAAATCCGTGTTCGATGCGGCACACCGTGTCCCTTACCCAAAAAGCGATCATTGCGGCGAGACTGGGCGAGGTGCTTACCTGTCGAAGCTTGAGGTTAGCTTTCCTCTAAAAGACACAAAAAGCACATTTTGTTGAGACTAATCTAACAATGAAGCCGTCTGTTGCGAAAGCGGGACGCAGCATGAGTGACGCTCGAATTTGTGAGAACGATCGGACCACGAGATTCTGTCGGAGCTTCAGATTCGCGTTAGATCATCCCACGAGTCTCATCAATTTTTTGTAACACGTGCATACACGAAGTGCAATAAATGGGACACAACCTATGGGACGACCTAGACATTTTCTTATCAGAACGATCAGAGGCTCGTGGACCAGCGAAATAACCACTAGGCCCCGGATCAGAATTCTACTTACTCTCTCCGGTGCGCTATCGCCACCTGCTGATAGCTGGTGAGGTTGGCCAGGGGGATGTAGCCGGCGGAGATGTTGTTGTTGGCGATGAACAGCTTGATGGAGTCCGGCGTGTCGTTTTGATACTCCAACGTGTCGTTCTCGGTCTCCTCCGTGGTCCAATTGCGTCGAAGATCACGGCTGGCGTCCTCGTAGTCGGACGTTTCGTTGTCCCCGCTATTTTCGAAGCCGAGGGAGTCCACGAACTCAGGCAGCACCCTGTAGACATCGTCCTCGACCCACTCGAGACCTTCGTACTCGCTGACCTTTTTGCTTTTACCCGGTTCCTCCTCAACCTTGGCAGGAACCAGCTCATCGTTGGAAGATGTAGTCTGTCCAAGAGCATTCGTTGCATCTTCAAGGATCAGTGCATCATCGGAACTGGCCTTCTTCGTGGAATCGGTGCTACTTAAAATAGGAGACGAAGTAGTAGTTGAAGAGGCAGTTGGATTGTTCGTGTATCGATGATCTTGGATGCTGTTGCCTAGCTGAGCGACCAGAGGAAGTGGCAATAGAGCAGCAGCAGTGGCAGACACTGGAA
This sequence comes from Lasioglossum oenotherae, assembly GCA_028455765.1. Classification (NCBI taxonomy): domain Eukaryota; kingdom Metazoa; phylum Arthropoda; class Insecta; order Hymenoptera; family Halictidae; genus Lasioglossum; species Lasioglossum oenotherae. Next base: position 12,617,911 of record CM052293.1, on the reverse strand, counting down.
ATGGAGAAACGTGAAAGGAATTGGCAGAGTTGGTCCTGGAGGTGGTGTGCTTTGGAAGATGATGTCTTCTTCGATTGCTCTCGTAGGAGCCGGAGCTGTCGAACTCGGAGTCGTCGTATCGGATCTTGAAGACCACGTGCGGAGCCATCGCCCTGTCAAAGTCACGGCGCGCGGCCTCGTCCTCTTCCGAGCCCGCCCCTTCCTCGAAGTCCAGGCTCGCCTCGGACTTGGCCTGGAATTCTAGGTTCGACGGCAGGTTCTCGTAGTCGAGGACCGCCTGTCGGTTGTACGCCTCGAAGTCGAAGTCCTTGTAGGAGGGCCTGTCCGCGTGTCGGTGCTTTTTGTTCCCGTCAATCCTCGGCTCCTCGGAATTCCTCTCCCAGTATCTAGTCCTCTTCTCCCCGCTTTCGCCGTAGAAAGCTTTCGTCCAGGATCTGGCCGCATCCTTCCTTCTCAGCTCCTCGTCCTTCTTTCTCCCGAGCTCCCGCTCGCGAATCGCCAGGACCTCTTCTAAACTGTAATTCAGACTCTTCAGGAGCAGCATGTCCCCGGCGCTTAGATCGCCGGTGATGATCTTCAGGATCGCCTTCTCCAACATCTTCTCCAGCCTACGGTCGCTGTACGGCAGCTTCTCCTTCGTATTTTCCCCGGTTAGGCTCCTTCGGTTCTTCTCACCTAACGCGGAGATCACGTTCATAGAAGATTCGCGATCATCCCCGGTGATGAGCCTACTCGTGAGCTCCTGGTCCTTCCTTCGCTTGTCATCCGCGTGGTGATGATGGTGGCAACGACCACTGTCTATGAAGGACACTATCAGCAACAGGACTAGGTATTTAAGGAACCCCATGGTGATCAAACTGTTCAGATATAGTTTATAGCTAGACTCTCCCGAAACTACACTGGCCCGGTGTTTGTCAAAGAAAAAATCAAGAGTCTATTCAGCAATAACAATGACTTTGTTTGCAATGTTTCGAGTAACTGTCACTGTCATCGACGGACCATGTCCCCCATCATCCCGCGATCTCACTCAACGATCTCCCAATGATCCGATGCGCGAACAAGGCGCGAGCAAACTGGCGATCCGTCGGCGGTGGCCGCGGGGCTAGCCTAATCGCATCAGGAAGGCGCGATACGCGTACGCGCGAGCAGGAAAGCGATCCGTGTGGCACGCGTGTGCACCGGCTGAGCAGTAAGTCTCAACTGAGCGGCGGTCCCGACTTGCTCACAGACATAATTCCGTCTACTCACTAATTCCGAGACAAGCACGAGCCCGCGAGAGGAGACCGGCGCGCGGCATTACTACGATCGCTCCTTTTGATATTTTATTTTTTCCTTCCTCGCTCGTTCCTTCCTTCTTCTCGTTCTCGAGCCTCCTTTCTATTCCCCTTACGCTCCGTTCCGCTCCGATCCGATCTAGCTTCGATTGCTTTCCTTCATTCGTCCAAATTCGACCAACTTTTTCTTGCTCCACCACCTTGTTGTTGTTGTTCTTCTTCTTCTTCTTCTAGTTAGTGTTCGTTTTCGCACCAGATCTCAAGGGTACTGCGGGGTAGTGTCCCTTTCCCTCGCTCGCCGAAATCCCGTGAACGACTGACTTTTCTTTGCCCGGTTCACGAGGCTTTATCGCGACCTCCACCACCTTGTCCTTACTCTTCTTCGTCGTCTTCGTCGTTCTCTTCTTCCCTCTTCGAACGTCCCGTCGTCTGCTCGCTTTTTCGAGCGACAGAGCGCCTATCTCCTGCCACCGCTTCTTCGCCTCGCTCTCGCACTTCCGGCGAACACAACACCGCGTGCACCTCCTCAACGTGTTGCACCGGTACCTCCACCTCCTCCTTCACCTCCTACTCCTACTCCCCGTCTTCCTCCTCTCTAAACCACCACCTTCTCTTCGTCTTGATTCGTAGGCCTCTCGGCGATTCCTTCGATTACTCACCCGACACCGCACGGAATTTACTTTCTTTTTCCCTTCTTTACCTCTGTCGCTCCTCTCTCTCTCTTTGGTACTCTGAGCTTCGATACTTTCCTCTCTCTTTCTCTCTGTTTGTCTGCTCGACCCGATGCACCGGCCGATAGACCAGCAGCCTGTGCAGTATGCTCCTTCACCAGGCCCAGCCTTCTAAGATCGTTATCGACCGCGTGACAGTCTGCATACTGATCCTTATCGGTGATCCTTTCACAATTGAGAAGACTTCGATGTCCTTTCACCGCGTCTGGCTGCCGTTTCACCCGGTAGCAAACGGCCCAGGTATATCTGTTCTTCTTCCTCGGGATTGTTTTTAATGGTCCCCCAGGTGATGATCGATCCTGGAATCACCTAAGATGATGGATAGAGGGTTCTACAGGTTTTCTAGGCTAGTTGTAAGAGTTGTGAAGCAGTTAGGAGGAGAGATCAGGATAAAAGAAGAGAAAAGGCAGCACCGGTAGGTGTCCGGAGGCTTGAGAAATGAGCGAGCAGAGCAGGCACCTTGTATTCGGCTGCTCGTTTCAGGGGCAGCCGCACACGACTTTATAGGGTGTCTCCCTCTCCGACGTCTAGACGAACCGAAAGATATGATCTTTGAATCATAATGTATCGCTTTTAATAAATGCAGCCTCCGCGTGCGTGCGTGAAAATACGATGCGTGGCAACGCACGTCGACGACGACGGGCCCAAAAAGAAGAACAGGAACGAGGAAAGAGGCGAACAGTCACGGCAAGAGAAAGAGAGAGAGAGGGGGGGGAGAACGAAAGAGAGAAACGTGTCGGAGAGAACGCAAGGCAAAAATATATGTAGGTATGCGCGCGACCGATGTCAAATCGCCGCTTCGGGAAATCCCTCGGAAGATTTTTGACTTCACGCGCTTTCTTCATTTTGTTAATCGAGGAGGAACAATCGAGGTACGGTCCATCGTCGAAGATAATATGGTCTTCCAATACAAAACAAGACCATTGTCTGCGATACTCATTCATCCCCCATTACTAGAATTTAATTTTGTCAGTGTACTGCATTATTTTTAAAGATCAGATGTTACGGCAAATATTACTTATTTGAACGTCACCGTGTGCACTTAGACGCTAAACTAAGTGTCGAAGATATTTTATCTACGCATTTTTCGATTTTCGACCCGAATCCTCATTCGAATGCTGCACCGTCGCGTCGCGTCGCTATTCTATCGAACGAGGAAGAGATCGGCGAAATGGACGCCGCGTAATTAATTGGTATGCTTAAGGGGGGAACGAATCTGCATTTTCGGGCGGGGTTCGTCGGGGATCGTGGCCGGGATTCACCGCGAAAATTGGGTTAAAGGATTCGGCGGGACTGAACCTGTCTACAGCACACAGACACAGGCCTCTGGGTGTCTAACGGTGGACAGACATTGGCCATGCGAGCGGCTGCCGTCGAAGATAAATCACTCGCGGCAGACGGGAATGTGTCACGGCTGAATTTACCGGAAGCGCTCGGCTTCTTCTAGCTCCGGGCTCGTCTGGTGGCCGATGGTGCTTCTTCCATGGGGTGAACTAGCCTTCCACCATCTTCAGACCATTTTTCCAAAACGTGCAACTCGTTGAGTGACATTTTTTCATTACGAGGTCTGTCCAAAAAATACGTGGACTGTTTGAATTGCGCGGACTCAGTTGGTTTCAGGGGAATGCGCTTGGAGTCGATGTGTCCGTACACATCAGCTGGTTATAACGCCGTTTTCCGATTGCAGATATCTTCATTTGTTGAATAGCTACTGGGTTTTTAGTGAAGTGCAATTTATTCGTTTGGCAGATTTCAGAATGAATGACCTAAAGGAGCAACGAGTTGCTGTGAAAGTTTTGTGTAAAACTGGGAAAATCTGCGACTGAAAACTTTGCTATGCTCAACACGGCTTACGCTTAACACGAGTACACTGTTCTCTGTGTTGAATTGAACTCGAACGTCGGACCAAGAAAATTTTGAATAGCAACATGATTTTTCGGCTTTCAACAATTCTCAAAACACCCGTGGGTCGTATTGGTGTACCGTGAACTTCGTTCCACCAGAGGGAACGCACACACACGAGGTGTTCCCGCGCGTTACCATCGCGTCCATGGGAGACCCGTGGAACACGCATCGTGTATCGCGTTGGACACGTGCAAGCATTTAAATAAACGTCAAACGAAAAGGAACAACGAGAGAGAGCGAGAGAGAGAGAGAGAGAGAGAGAGAGAGAGAGAGAGAGAGAGAGAGACAAAAAGAGCGAAGAGCCAAAGCGAAGAAAGTAATACAGACGACCGGCCACGAGGACTGGTAGACACACGAGGATGATAGGAGAGAAAGAGTAGGAGAGAAAGGGAGGAAAGAGGACGCGATTTGATCCGCAGGCAGAATCTCGACGATGCAGCTCATCGCGTCGTCGTCGGTCTGACGTCACCTCCGAATCCTCCGACGACGATTCGGACGTACGGACAGACAATCTGGCGTCTAGACGTACCAAAATAAATAACGCGCGGGGCCTTGCCTCGCCATCAAACTGTTGTTTGCACTCTCGTAACACTCAATCCGTCTCGTCCTTGTCGGATCCCTCGTCAGGGATCCCATCCCAGATCCCTGATGTGACATCAGTGATGTCGCCCTAAACGTATTCGAATAATTTTGCACCAACAGCTACGGGTCGTGAACATTGAAAGATTACAAACCGGTGTAAACAATGACGTTAAATAGTATCCTACCGAGCAACCGCTGCCCACGTTTCCCCCGCGTCCCATAATCCTCACAAGTCAAGAGACAGGTTCGATGACTTTCTCTCGACATCCCGATCATTCGCTACATCCTCGTGACGTCAAACACCCGGACACGCTCCCAGGAGAAAACAATATGCATCGGTAAGCCCACCCACGCACTGTAATCACGTTTCTTCTTTCGAAATTCCGTAAACGCTGGAAAACAGGAAGCAATCGAGAGAAAAAGGCGTTAGGAGGTCCACGGAAGGAAGAAGGATAAAGGTGAAAAACGAGAAGACAGGAAGGTACACAGTGGTCGCAGCGAGCACGAATAAGGGGGGGGGGGCGAGCTTGAAGACACAGAAAAGGAGGAGAAAAAATGGAAATGGTGCAATTTGCATGGCTCGTACCTTCCTCCCCCACCTGGAGGCAGACGGCAATCGAGATAAGGCGTACCTGGAATCCGGCAGGAGAGAGGGCCGCCTCCTTCTTCTTCTTCTTCGTATACTCGGCAGCTTCGTGGAACAGAGATTTGAATTTCGGATCGTATTGCGCAATCGCACCCACGCATAGGTGCACTCGTCCCGTCTCGTCTCGTCCCGAGATCAATTCGAAATCGAAAACAGGCGGCGTACCTTGTGGTAATCGACTCGAACGCCGTTCCCCCGACGCTTTAAATATTCGTCGAGGCGGCACACGGCCTGTCCGGATAATCTGTAGCATTTAACTCGATCGATCCCGATCCACGGAATCCTCGCACCGGAGATTCGCGTCGCTTGATTTTCGGGCACGATCGTTTAACTTGTCCTTCGACCTGCTATCGTGGAAAATCTCCCTTGTCGAATGATTTTATTATTCGTATTCATTTTATTTTTTACAATTTCTGCAGTTTACTAATAGATCCTTATCAGACCTCGGTTGAATCAAACAGAAGATTTCTCAGTGGACGGAACGAATTCCGATGACCCAGTATTAAAATCGTCATCTCCGTGCCACGTGCTCCGTCGTGCTCCTTTCTCGGACGCGTGTCCAGCGTCAAGATAAATTCGACGCAGGCTGCCGAGCTTTCGGAAGACGATCATCATCCCCGATAAAAAAGACATGGGAACTGACGGGGTGAGATTAGAAGAACAGAACCCGACACCGAGATACACCGGATTTTCGAGATAACTGTCGCGTGCTGCTGCGACATACAAACGAGATCGTCAACGTCCACGACGTCGGATCACGATGCGACTCGCATTCCGTCGCGAACGGTAGCCAGATAGATCGTTTAGAAAAGGAAGTAGAAGAAGACGACGAAGAAGAAGAAAGAATAAGGGTACAGCGCAATTATTCAAACTGGATCGAGCCGGAGAAGATTTAATGTTGCCCAGAAGCCACGGCAGCCAATTAAAAATGCATTAGACCGATGTCAGAAGGTTTAAATTACAGTAACCCACATAAATATATTATCCATGCATCGAGAACCATCAACAACGTCTCTCGGTTCTGCAGTTAGCTACCGAATGATCTCGAGAATTCATTTCGCAGACGAGGCATGATTTAACGATTTCTTTCGACCAGCATCATTTGTTCCAAAGGATCTTGTTGTTCCACTTCTATTGAATCCGACGGATTGTCCGGCGAAGCAAAATTTCTCTAGTTGTGCTTCCACTAGTTCTACTTCTAGTTCGCGTATCGCGCGGATCTTCCATTTAGAAACGCACGCAGAATCCACGTGTCTGGATCGGGAAAGATGAGGAACAGGAAGAGAAGCATCGTCTACCGGTCGCTCTTCAATTTTCCTCGCCTTCGGTTATCGCGTGTCCGGCCTCTCGAGATGGTTTACGGTTTCCATGCCGAGCAACTACGCATTTCCGCCCGTTGCATTCCTCTGTGAGAAACGCTCTGCCGTACTCGCGCGGACGCCATCTTTTCGGCCGTATTTTGCGCCTTCGCATCTCCATCTGCAACCACGTCGAACCTCTGTTAGTCTTCACAAGGAAAATGGACCCAATTTTAAACATTTCGCGTTTGTCCAGCAATTGATATACTTCCCTATTTCTTTTTGCCTAGTCTGCTGTATAATAATTAATACGTCATCTTTACGATACAGTTTAAGGTACGTTTACAGGAATTTAACTATGTTACAGTTTATAGTACATTTAACCTAGATATTGAAATTGCCCCATTTGATTTTTCAGTGTTCGAGTGATCTGTTGTCTGGATGGTTCTGCTAAGGAACACGACGGATCTCGCAGACGATTTTCAGTGGAAAAGACGCAACGTAGCCTCTAACGCGAGCATGTGTAACGGCGATGTTTACCAGCGAGTTATGTTCTTCAGATTTCGCTATTCTCATCGGGTTCTGGCGTCGCGCCAGAGACCTAAAACTGGCCTGCCTAACCATCCGCTAACGTAGCGGCTACGTAGAGCAGGAAAATAGAAGAAGCCGTCCAGAGTTATCAAGGCCGTAGACAGTTCGACGAGTGGATCAAGACGATAAATGCAAATTGCGTCTTAGCGGTAACGTAAACGTTCTGCGTCAATCGTAACCACTCGACTGGTGATAGTATTCGCAGTCTTGAAATAATCTCGGCCCGGCAAAATCAGGCTTGTTCATTGGAAAACTCGACCGTGTACGAAGATCTATTTTTCAGGTGAAGGCTAAGCTTCGTTCCGAAACTAGGGCTAGCTCGTTATCATGGACCTTTGGTAATTTATACATTATTCTTATTTTTCTTCTATATTCTAGGGTCAGAAGATTGAAACTGGATTTAAAAGCCAAAGGATTATTTTTGACACAGAGGATTAGGTACTAGAGGACTTGGAAGAAGACGGTCCATATTCCCTTGTCATGTTACACATTTAATTGCTTCTCGTGATTGAATATCAACGGAGTTGTGATTGAACTTGATTCGTGTTTCCAGATTCTAAACAAGCCGACTCTATTTCTCGACTTCCGTTCCCGTGCAATGGCAGAAGGTGCAGGAGGCGTGATCCCGCCGCTGTATAAGCACTGTCTGGGAAATCAAATTCCCTCGGAGAGCAGCAGCGCGTCAGATAGCGTCCGAGGGCTGCCGCACGAATGTTGTTTCTCACAAAAATCTGTACGTGACTCGGGACGGAGAACCGCTCCAGTCTCGAAGAGATAAGCGTCGCGGCATCATCTTCCCAATCCCATCTCCACGTGCTCGACTCGTACGCCGTTTAGCCCTATCCACAGATCCATAAATCTAAAATCGGTTTAGTCCGAATGTAAAAATCTAGATCAATTCAATTCGAGATGATAATATTTCCAATCTAATATGTCAACGATGTTGGAGATATTATTTTGCCAGTCGGAGATAAAAACTTCTATACGTAAGAGTGGTTCGCTCTCGTGTCGAGATTCCGACACTCGAAGATCTCTAGTCAGAGATCGATCCTCGACGTCTTTCTTCCAGGAAGACCTTCGCCGGGTCCACGTATTCCGAAGAAATTCGCCTCGGCCGTTACTCGCAGCCGGGTTCTCCACGTGCAGACAAACAAGTCAGCCCCACGAGGGATCGATTAAAATCTCGCATCACGATCCGCACGAGAAAGAACAAATAAAGGCTCTCGGACGCTGAAAATCGTCTGACGTAGAGAGAACGACCGTTGCTTTCGGCGCGACGCGATGCGACGACCACTCGTTGCGTACTTCGCTCCTGAATAAAGAGGAGAAAGTCACCCGACTACGAGACCATCGTAAATTCGTCGGCCGAGTTGTCGCGTGACGTCAGATAACGCCGGTTTCAATGAACGGAGCTGATAACGCGATCGACGGATCAACGCGATCCAAAATTTGTCCACAAATGAAATACAAAAAATAAACATGTATTGCTATAAAATTCCTATTGGCTGCACTAGGGACCAAAATGGCGGACGCAACTCTCGAGGCCTCAACTCCCACGTGATTTTTCCATTTTTTGAAGTGTTCAATTGCAGTTTCAATTTTCTTGCATTCGTCAGGTCAAGTTTGGTCAATGACACTCTCAGTTGAGAAAAAAAATGCATTTTCACCCCCGAACGAACCAAAACAATTTAGCCAAAGCAGTTTGTCAGACTCAAGGACACTATAAGCAATTTATAGCATTTAAAAAGGGAGAATTTGATTGTTCTAGGTGAATCTGTTGAGTGTCTCGCAGAAGATCCGTCGATGATTACAAGTCGAGATTATGGTTGCGTTCGATCTCGAGGTTCTCCAGACGTTTCCGGTTCCGGTGGAGGATCCCGGAGCGTTTTGAATATTCTGCCTCGATTCTCCTCGCGTGTATCCATATATTTCCGCCACGATCCGCGACCAGATAGTGCGGATTACAGCGGCGCGTTTTCCGGTTTGGTTCTCCGGTCTCGCCGATTAACGAGCCGCGGTTCTCGAACGAGCGATGAATGTGCTCGAGCAATGCGGGAATGCGTCGGCAGACGCGCGCGCGCCGGAAGAATTTTTATGGGCCACCGTGGGCTCGATCTGTTCGCCCTTTCACCGTCAAATATTTTTAGCCGCGAGCTTCCTCTCCCATTAATTAACCCTGCCGGGCGTTTCCTTGGAAAAATCACGATTTTCAAATTGTACTTCTTCTCTCGATCATTTCGATGTGCCTTTCCACAATTAATACCGATTTCTATTCTCTCGCTCGCCCAAACGAGATGTCTCTCACAATCAACAATTCCTCGCATGCCAGCAGCAATGCTTAGGAATCTCGTAGCCTAGACCGAGCCGATAGAACTTTCACGAGTCAAGAAAACTAGCGGAGGAGTCTCATCGCGCCAGTCGCTCATCGGCGTTTAATGTTTACGAGGAAACTCGAGGAACGTTTCCAGTTATTAATCAATTCAACAAATCGCATTCGCTCGCGTCTGTCTTCCACTTGAAAGCAAAAATGTCGAATGTGCTCGTGTGTTTGAAGGTTTTAAACTCTGCGAACAAGAGTTTGAAAACGAAGTAGAGCTCGCCTCGCGAGCAATAAAAATCGTTGATAATGCCCATATACATAGGTTTGTTACAGCCTTTTTATATAGCCTTGAAATGCGCCGCAACTGTGCCGTATCGTGGCTATTTTGTAAAAGCCGTATCACGCAGCGGCCGAGTGCTGTTCGAGGCCAGGGTGCGCAACGTTCAGATAATTGCCGAGAATCAACCACCCCCGGAATGAACCTAATCGCCGGATAAGCGGTGGCGGTCGACGAAAATCTCGTCTTACCGGGTCTCGTGTTGGAATTCGCGACAGTTGATAACTCGCATCCGCGGCGTCAAACGCGAGTTACGAGCTCAATTGCAATATTCCGGCACTCGAAGTTCATTGTTGTATCGGCACTGGTTTCCCCTACTTCCTTATCGGCCAAGTTACAGGTTGAACAGCGGCGATCGCCGCCGATTCTTCAGTCGTTCGAACAGCCTATTGTGCGCGTGAACAATCGCCGCTGCTGTGTATGTTCGCGCGATATGGCAGTCGGCAGTGACACGACCGCGATGGGAGCCTAATAGTAATCTCCCCCTAACACCGCGGAATTCCCAGAAGATCGTTCTGGGCTGGATTCGCGAAACTGGGTCGATCACGTGCGGAATAACCAGACGGAAATTGAGAATTGGAGAAAAGGGAAGCTCTATATAGATAGAGTCTCGTTCTTATCAGCGTTATCTGATAGCTACATGAACGATTATGGCATCGGCAACACGAGGCACTCGAGTCTCCCGGTAGGTAGTGTTCATTCGATTCGACAGGAACAATCACTTTGTTCGTTTACCTTGATCGACAACCATGAGCGGCTTAGGCTCGCGACAGTGCTAAGCGACGGTGCTGACAAAGAGGATACCTTTCCGCCAGGGGCCTAACACACCTGCCAGACCATGGGCACCGCCAATCCTGCGTTCGAGGTATCTGTTGACATTTCATTGTTGTCGGTTCGAGCTTCGTCTCTTCTGTCCAGTGCGTTTAGTGAAAATTGTACTTCAATATTTTTTTTAATTTTTTATCTTCGTTATTTTAATTTTTTGATCGACTGTCATGCTTTCCAGAGTATTTCTCGGGACTTGAAAATTCATTTCTGCGGTGCTAGAGCGTGATGTGAAGTATAAGAGGATCGAGATGGTTTTTCTTGAATGAAAATTGCTTCGATTCGAATTTTCGCGGTCAGTCGGGAGAATGAGGGTTGAAAATTGTTTGTGACAATATTTGTATGAACGCAAATGTCGTAGAAGTATACTCGCGATGTACGCGAGGTGCTTAAATGATTTTAGAAAGTTTCGGTAGTGGAATGGTTCAATGACCTTTGTTTACCTGCTTCTTATCCTATCTTTAGCCACCTGTATACCTCCTCTCGCAACATGGAGAGCTGTTCTAAAGTCTACAATTTCCTCTGGCTTTGCGTTATTGTCCTATTGCTCAGTATCCATATCTAACGTTTAAAGAATTGCATTTTTCACGAACTAAAGTGTGAAATAGAACGAGAATTGTAATTTGTGAACAGTGAGTGAAAACATGGAATTATCTGTAAGTCTGGAATCCAGAATCCCTTGAAGTATATGGCTTGCCAGATAATATCGGATTTGATCAAAACATAGATACCAAACACTTCGATACATCGATCTCTAATTAAACACTGTTATCTTAACAGGACAATGAGTTAAGCGTGCTGGAAGCCGGCAAATGCTACGATGAGTCCGTGGAAGACAAGGTAAGCAATTGTTCGAGCGTTGTAGCTAACAAGCTGGAATGTCAGTGTTTCCTGGGATCGATAATCGATGGAATAAATTGCAATGATTATTAATAGACCGTGGATCTTTTCTGCTGAATCACAAATTGATACGCGTCTCATCGATACAGAGTATCCACAGTTTCTTCCCTTACGATGGCACTTCGTTGTTTATTTGAAACACGACAGAACTTTCCCTCCAACCTAAAATGATAAAGGTAATGAAAATTTGTTGCTACCTCCGATCGTTGCAGCGTGAAAAATGCGAATTTGCCTAGAAATTTCTGTGGTACGCACGGTTTTGCGAAGCGGTTGCGAGGCTCACGTGTCGCCATTAATCCAAGCGCGTCCGCGGTGTATAGAGACAATAAATTTTCATTATCTGCTAAACAATAGATTAGCCTTGGTTCTTTGGCAGTGTTGGTGAAACGTACTCTTTGAATCGCAGGCGACGAGAAAGGAGGACGAGTCCGATGGTTGTTTAGCTGCAGGATACCACGCGTCAAGTGCTTTCCTGTCGAAGCACCGCAGGATTGTCAGGATCGTGTGTTGGCTCACTTTCAACGTCCTCTTGCTGATATATTTCATCTTCGCCACGTTGTACTGGAAAAACCATCGTACGTTCTTAAGCGATTCGTAGACGCGCGTAAAACTATGTTATTCAAATAAAGATAAATATTCAAATAAGTTCAAGGAAAAGGTAATATATTATCACCAACGGAACCTTGAAGAAAAATTGCAATTCCAGACTTCCAGGAAGGCTTCAACTGGTGCCGTGGCTACGGATTGTTGCTGATTCTATTCGCGATCGGCTACTTCGGTGTACTTTATCATCATGCTGCGAAGCATTTTGGGAAAAAGCTTGGCCGAAGTGTCCGTCCGCTCAGCAAACGCCTGAAAAATTTCCGCAATACCAGGTAACGCATCGAGAAAGCCGATTTCGAATAATCTTATCGATTCCATCCGAGGTAACGAAGTATCGCGGAACCTTTGTCTACAGATACGGCGGCACTGTTTGCCGATCAGTGATTTTCATCTGCATATTTGCTGCTATCATCGTATTCCTAATTTTGGATACTATTGATTCGAGAGAGAGGCTAACGAGCGCCATCGGCGTTGTTGCTCTGATATGCTTCGGATGGATATTCTCGAAACATCCTGGTCGGGTGAGTGGATCGATCAGTAGATCGTTCATCATCCCCTAAAATCGAATTTTCTACTTTTTCGAATTGAAAATGTAATGAATTTTCGGTGAACACGTTAAAGCTGATTTCTACGCGAAAAGATATTTTCTTCGTTCAATGAAGATTGTTTTTCCATGGTTGCAGATTAATTGGAAACCAGTTCTATGCGGATTGATCCTGCAATTTCTCTTCGGTTTGTTCACAATCCGGTGGGACGTGGGCCGAGCTATTTGCCAATGTTTGTCCGATAAGGTAGCAGCGTTCCTGAACTTCGCCAAAAGCGGGGCAGAGTTCATCTTCGGCAAGCAGCTGGTCGGCGATGGAGTCTTCGCGTTTGCCGTCAGTAAACGCTGGATCAACAGATAGATTCTTTTATCGTTAACAGTTTAGCTACAATAAGCCTGATAACACGCTGTATCTGATAGAAACTTCGCATCAATTTGTTGCTGTGCGAAATTGTCGTCTTTCGAACACGATTCGTTTAACCTTTAGCAACATTATTCAAGATATTAATAAAATTTTAAAAATCATAGGGAATGAAAATATTCTAGCTAGGAAGAAATGTTTAATTTTTTCGATTTAGAATAGCTCCGACTGCAAAGGGTTAATAGTTGCAGTGTCGAAAAGCTTCCGGTAGCTAAGTTGCAAATAACAGCTAACTAAAACGAATTAATTGGAATGTAAATCCCAGGTGCTGCCAGTGATCTTCTACTTCAGCTTCTTCATCCAAATGCTGTACTACGTGGGCGTGATGCAATGGATCATCCTGAACATCGGCCGGATCCTACAGGTGTTGATGAACACTTCGATCTGCGAGTCCGTGACCTGCTCTGCGAACATTTTCATAGGAATGGTGAGAGGCGAATTCGATCTGGAATAGTGGAGCGTTGCTCAGTCGTCGTAATCACTGCGTCTGCTTCCAGACAGAATCTCCGTTGCTCATTAAACCGTATCTGAACAAGTTGACTTCCTCCGAGTTGCATGCTATCATGTGTTCAGGTTTCGCGACGGTATCAGGTTAATTGAAGAATGCGTTAATCCAGTTAAATCTCGCCGCTGACGGACTTTTATCAGCGGGATGATATCTGCTTGGTTGTACGCAGGGACCGTGCTGGCTGCTTATATCGAGTTTGGCGCGAATCCGGCTCACCTGATAACCGCCTCGCTGATGGCAGCACCGGCCGCGCTATGCTACTCGAAACTATTTTACCCGGAGACCGAGGAAATCCTCATCACCCGCGAAAATGTGAAGCTGGAAAAATCGTAAGTGACTTGGAAATTCGTTTGTCAACGACTCAAGCATCGTCCTTCTCTGAGACATAGCCCCTTTTACAAATCCTCTATGATGGAGATACTCTTAAAAAGACGATAACTTTCTTAATATTAAACCATGCGACTTGACAATATCTATTCTTTGCGTAGGCAAGACAACAGCCTTATGGACGCTGCCAGTAAGGGTGCAATGGCTGCCATCCCCCTGGTTTTGGGCATCATCGCCAACATCGTCGCGTTTGTATCGTTTATCGCACTGATAAACTCGTTGTTAGGTTGGCTGGGCGTTTTGGTTGGCTACGACTCCGTTAACTTCGACGAACCTCTCAATCTTGAAGTAAGCGAGCATTATTGCGCTTACTTAAAAAATTAACAAATGTCGTAAATGCACGTACAATCTACTGATTCCATTTTCGTCGCAGTTTATATTATCGAAGGTGTTTAAGCCCCTGAGCTGGATAATGGGGGTGCCATGGGAGGATTGCGAGAACGTTGCAACCTTGATAGGCCTGAAGACAGTGGTCAACGAGTTTGTAGCCTACCAGAAATTAGGGGAATTCAAGCGTCAGGGCAAGCTCTTCGGTAGAACAGAGGCGATCGCGACGTTCGCTATTTGCGGTTTCGCTAATCCGGGGTCTGTGGGCATTACCCTCGGTGTGTTGAGCAGTTTAGCACCCGACAGAAAGAAACAGATCACAGACGCTGTTATGAGGGCGTTCGTAGCTGGCTGTGCTGTCTGTTTTCTGACTGCTAGCATCGCTGGTACGTTTTTAATCGTATTGGAAATATTTGAGTTTTGGATTGTAAAAATGTACAATTTTGTTTCACTGCTGAAATCATGTTTTTCCGACACACTAACGCCATTTTCAGGGTTGCTGGTCACCGACGGAGCATTCAGCAGCGCTCCCAATTCCACTCTGTCAACCATGCTCGCTGCCAATGCCACTGGCACGCTCGTTAGCTAACTAATCAAGTTCCTCGCTAAAAAGTCCTCATCTTGACGACTAAATCGCAGATTGTTGTTATGCAAATTTTTCATTTTACAGACTGTTTTATAAAAACTAGTACGAAGACTGAATTTCTTCTCACTGATTAATAGACCCCTCGCGGTAGAAATGAAATTTCTTTGATATGCAAGGTATCTCTCCTAATCTGAAAATATGTCGGACAAAAAAATATATAATTGAGAATTTCACAATTTCAATGTGTTAGTTTGAACAGATTAAAATCGTTAAAGAAGAAATAAAATTTCTACTTGGCTCCTGTGTCGTACCATTTTTATTTTGCATGAATGTCCGCAGTTCGATTACGTTCGAAGGAGCGAACATTGTTTACAAGAACATTGATGGACTCGAGGCAACCTTGAGGAAAACTTTTGCTAACCAGACTGTTTATTCTATTTCATGTTCTCCTCTGACATTTTTTCTTATTGGTAGTAATAAAAAGGGTGTTCGTGGGTTTTATTTGACAAATGCAGCCTGTCGATGCTATACGCTCGTATAAATAGGCTAGGGCAAACAAACAGCCGTGTTCTTCTCACTAAAGTACCCATTAACATCCTTGCACCAATACTGACTCGTAATAAAAACATTTAATTGCTAAATAAAATTGCACCGGACCGGTGGACACCGATTTCACGGAAAAAGTGTAAAAATCGTGCTGTCCATTAAATGCAACAGAAGCTATAGAGCTACGGAACGTGTTTAGGGCCTGTGCCAGTGCACTTTGTACAACATCGGAAACTATAAATAACCGTGTAAAACAGTAAGTAAAAGGATACAGCGAAAACGTCGGGTGAGGTCGCGATGCACTGCCATAAAATTACCGCGTATCACAATATTTTCGGATTACGGAATGTTCATGCCTTTTTCCGAGCAGCTCGACGAAGCAAGTGCACCATTTAATATCATCGATTTACACAATCCTTGTGAATCCTACGGCAAGTTGTGAAGCTGATGAATCTCATAGAGATTGTGAGTGCGATTGAACACGTCCTCTGTGACTTGTAACATCTTCGGTAAGACATCCATGTTCCTTTGAACCTCGGACCCACAAACCTAAAAACAATTTACCGATGTGAAACAAATTCTTAATCCACTCCGTAATTAGTCGTTTACCTTTTTGAACAAAAGTTCCCTGGTAGGCATGGTATACATGGCAACTATCGCTGCTTTTCTAATCACCCATGGATGATGCTTGGCTAGAGTCTTATTATATGCATCCTGGCAAGAGTTAGACGTTTTGTCAACATCCGATAAGTCACCTAGCTGCCTCAAAAATTCCCTAATAAAATCTGGAGACCAAACAAGCATACAATTATTAAAATTGTAAAACTGGTCATAAAGAAATGGAGCATAATCTATCTCTATCAAGCAATATACTCGAGAGACTCGTCTTAAATGCTCTTGTTACAGATAAATTACAATATGGAGTGCTACCTAATCCTCTGTGGAGCCTCAACAGAGTACGAGCACCGTTCGTGTGGTCTCCCTTATCGAGAATATTGTTCTCCTTCTCATATAATAACATAGACTTGACTGTAGTGTAATTCTGGTCGTCTTTGGTCAAGAGTACCACCAGTATCTCAATCTTTTGCTTCAAATCTGAGGAGACGAAGCTGAATACGCTGCCCATCAGCTGGAAAAATCTGCACATAGGCGTAACATTGCTCTGGGTGTCGATCGTACACAAGAAATCAAACAAATAGAGGATCTAACAATAAGATAACAAATAAGAGTCAGCAAAACTTTGTTTCTATTAGGAACACAGCAAATGAAAGGTTATGTTTGGTGAGTGGAAACAGTTGTTCGATTGGTAAACTTACTTGTAGAGTTCATTGTACGCGTCTAGGTAGGCTCTGAGATCTACATCGTCGTCCTCGGTCAACGCACGGTCGAAATGATCGTGAACCAGTTTCAAATCGAAGAAACTTAACTCAGAACCCTCCGCCATCTCAACGTTACAGTCTTCGAGGCTCGCAATTCGCTATAAACCTACTTGCCACGCAGGTGCAACGTTTGAGCCACGTTATCTGGCCAAAGGTGTCATTCTTATCTTTTACGGAAACCAAATTACATGAATAACAAAGATGGTTCACTAGCTAAGCCAACGCTGTATCCTTTGCTACTATCTATATATGTATATAATCAACAATGGTGTTGTTCAATGGTCGGACGATAGTCGGCATTGTTATCAGTGTTTACATTGTCTGGACCACCGATGAGATACTGCTAGATGGGAGATCATGTCACTCGAATAATTCGGTGCTTTCTTACGGCCTCTACGATATATTCTGGCTGGAGTAAGAAACAGAAGGCCAACCACGTGATCTCTTCGGTAAGAGGGCAAATCATCACGGAACCATATTGATTATCTTGAACACCGACGAGATACTGTTTCTCGTCGGTGTCTTGAATTGTTACATTCTGCACCGAACGTATGTTTTAGTGTTGGTTTCTAAAATATTAAAAGCAAAATCATTGTATACATATACAAAATACAAGAAATAAAAGAAGACTAAAAACTATTTAATTGATTTCCACCTCAGGCCAAATAATAAATAATCTTTTATTTGCAAATAAGAAATAATAAATACATTATTTTTGGAATTATTTAAATAATTTTTATTTAAATAAAAGGTTTAGTTATTATTTGCAATTAGAATCACACGTTTATTTATTATTTAATTATTTATTATTTAAAATAAAATTTGCCCGACACTGGTTTCAAATTAAAAGCAAAACTCGAGGACAAAAATTTTTAGAAATATATTATTGAAGCATATTTTAGGAAAATCAACAATTCCTATTTCAAATTTTATATGAGACACCTCAATTTGTAATTTCAAAATATTTCATAAACGAGAATTATTACCTTTCACTTTTTTATACATAAATGTTCCAAGAATCGATCTGTGACAACAGAAGTATGTTCAAAAGACTTTACTGTAAAAAATTAGATGGCAAGGTGTTCAAGGGAGTGCTTGTTTACATCGTTAGCAAAAGGAATTATTATAAACATTAAACAGCTAGAATTAATAAATGTCTCATAGTATTATGTTGAATAAATTAATGTGTGCAAATGTTCATATGGTTTAAAAGTTATTCTGTATCTCGAGTTTTATATATTGCCTATTTTTACGAAAAAATTTAAATGGCAAGGTGGTCAAGGCAGTGCTCGTTAACATCATTAGCAAAAGGAATTGTTATAAACATTAAACAGCTAGAAATAATAAATTTATCTGTGAATTGTATTGAATAAATTGATGCGTGCGAATGTATGGTTTAAAAGTTATTCCGTATCACGAAAACTATTAGCCACTTTGACTAAAAAATTAGGTGGTCAGATAGCCAAGGAATTACTTGTGGACATCGCTGTAAAATAGAATTGTTATAAACATTAACCAGCTGGAAATAATAAATTTAATGCTAATTTAACACTAAACCTACCAAGCCTTAAAATTTATTGAGATTTCAGATAGTCGTAAAACAAAAAATAAAATAAAAAATTCTGGAACCGGTCATTTTGACCGGTGATGGTAGGTTTAGTGTTAGTATTTCTTTAGGCCGTGCTCACAGTAGCTCCGACGTCGCACGATTAGACCGACGTCCGACGTGTTTCTTTTTCGCGCGCTCGAAAAAAGAGACAGATGTATTTCCTAATCCTGATAATAGTAACATTCTTTCATACCTATATGTGGTAGTGCATTTGGTGCAAATATCCTTCTACCCTGTACAATCTTGAAGTAATTTTCCGTAGAATGTGCGGAACAGATTCTTGCTCCATTTTGAATAAAGTCTACATTTAGCTGCATTATATCTGCCCAAAGCAATTTTACTCTTCCATGCTTTGGAAACCTATTACAAAATTAATTCAGTATGTAACTTTATATCATTTTGATAATAAAATATAATTTTTATGTACACAAATAGAATATTTTTCTTACCGACGATATGAGAAGTTATTAGTATTGTTTACTTGTATTTCTCCCACAATCGGACGATGTCTCGAACGATTTTTACACGTTTTTATATACGATTGCATCTTCAATTTTGAAAATTTTCCAACAATTTTGAATTTCAAAAGATCATCTTCTCAATTTTTGTATAAATGCATAAAGATCCGTAGTCTACTCGTTACTGATATTCAGTAAATAGTAGATATCAACGATATCATAGAGATAGCTGTTTCTTTCTATTTTGATGACCAATAATGCCAATGAGTCAATGAGTAATGCAAATAAATGATGCTGATAAAAATAATCGAAAAGATTTATTGCTTTTTCCAGAAATTATGATTCAATTAACGTTACATTTTGCTTTAATCTTTATTATTTTAATCTGAAGTGCACGAATGATTTTTGCCGCTTGGTGCATTGACTATTTAGATAGTAAATCGCGGCAAGAACTACTTGAGCCGCGTGTATGTTTACAATGCCATGGAATACTTCATGACAACAGGTTTTAGCTCTATCTTTTTCTGGATAACGTAGAGGTGACGTACCATAGCTGGAAGCCGAGTGAAAGCTGACTACTACAGGCTAATAACCCAGCATTCGCTAAGTTTGTTTCCGACGATGAAGGTGTACGGTATTCTTTCTGTGCTCGTGATCCTCTTGATCGCTATCACCGATGCTTCAGGTGAGCTAGAAATGCATTTCTAATGCATCGCACTGTTGTACTTTTTATTACTGTACATATATACGTTTATTATCTTTATCCTCGAAACTTTGAATCCTTTTCGCACAAGAAGATATTTATATTTATTCCATCATAAACAAAAACTACTTACCACGAATCGAATGGAATATTTAAACGAGATAGCAGTAATAATAACTTCCTCGCAGTACCTCGAATAACGGTGGAACTATTGAAATCCTTTCACTCTTTGTTTATCAAACTGCATAAACAATTCATGCTTGATCAATATTGATATGAATAATATTTTATGTTCTTTTAAAAATATTAGAATTTATTTTGTACATTTGTTTAAAATATGAAATTGTGAATGAAGTACGATATTGGTCGGATTCAAGTTTCCAATTAAAATTGGGGGAAAACCACCAAAGGATCATTTGCGAAATTGTTTTTGGGATACGCGCGATGTATTCTTTTTCATTTTTTATGTTATTCTTTGAACTTTTTTGTTTTTTGAAAGTGAAAGCTTTAAAAATAAACTGTATAGAGAAAGATATAAGATAGGCCCTGTTCACTCTCTCGATTTTCTTAGTTGAACGATCGAGTACCGGCAACGGATTGAACATAAAGGAGACGAAAGTCAGGAATGTATTTGACATTTTCTACGGCATCTTGTGTAATGGAAATCTGACATTTCGATAATGTGACCTTCGTTCAACTTCGAATTCCAATGAAAACCGCGATCTACGAAGAATCGCAATCTACTTTCTATTCGTTTAGCAAATAAATTATTTATGAATATAGCAGATTGTTTAATTTTTTTTCTAATACTTTGTTCGTTTAATTCCCGATATTTCGAAAAATTTAAAAATCGTCACCTTTACCTTTTCTTTCGCAATTAAAATGTGTACGAATACTTTGTATATCCACTGTATATATTCTCAAATTCATATTACTATAAATGCGGATAGTATAATAATCAGCTTTTAAACTATTTGAAATTGAGGTGTAACTTTTCCCTGTGTAGATTAGAGACAAGAAAATGCGAAAAATCCAATTTTCCATCCTAGGAAATTAGTGGTTCAAAAGTTATGAGTGTTTAAAGTCGACCGAATTACATTGTTTTTGAAATCGGTCAACTTTAAACACTCATAACTTTTGAACCATTGATCTTCTAGGACCGAAACTTGGATTTTTTGCATTGTCTTGTCCTAATTTACTTTTTACGTCCTAATTTATATTTTTGAACCTACTTATCACTTGTTTTTGACAGGTGCAGCAAAACCGCAGCACGATAAAGTTGTGGCTTGTTACATTGCTTCCTGGGCTGTGTATAGAACTGGTGATGGCAAATTTGGCATATCCGATAATCTGCGACCAGAACTTTGCACGCACCTGATATATACATTTGCCGGAATAAACCGTGCTAATTGGAGCATTAGGAGCCTAGATCCTGACAATGACATCACTGGTAACAAAAATCCTCAAAGAATTTTAGCGCATTTTCTACATATGTAGGAAAAGCTACTACTTTTTGATGCGTTATATATATTGTATATATATATTTTAGGACTACGCAACTACAGAAGGATAACCGAGCTTCGCCAAAAATATCCTCATCTGAAGACTGTTTCCCTTGCGATAGGGGGTTGGAATGAGGGTGCCAAAAACTTTTCCGATCTCGCTGCAGTCCCTGAACATAGAGAGACATTCATCAACAGTGTCATCCTGTTCCTCCAGTACGAAATCAAACGTGCGAGTAATTCTTGCGTCGATCAGCGTTTCCTCTAAAAGACACGTTCTTCTTGCAGAGAATACGGTTTCAATGGGTTCGATCTGGATTGGGAGTTTCCTGCAGATGCGTCACGCGGAGGAGTACCAGCGGACAGAGATAATTTTGTGCTTCTTCTGAAGGTACGGTTGAATCACAAAGTGGATAATTTCTTACAATCATTCTAGATATGTCCTAGGATCCACAGGATAACAAAGAATTGTTTTGTATCAGGAACTGAAAGAGGCGTTCAAAGAGTACAGGTACTCGCTGACAGCAGCTATAGTATCTAACAGAGGAATGCTAGACAACGGTTACAATATTCCAGAAATATCCAAATACCTCGACCATATTTACGTGATGGCATACGATTACCATGGTACATGGGATCGGAAGGTGCTTCCAAATTCTCCACTGAATAGCCAAGACGGTGCTGACGTGGTAAGGAATTTAATAGATACGTTCTGCTGGAACGATCGAGACAATGTTGCAACGAGTTAGAGACACTTATCTTTTCAGAAAAGCACGATCAAATACTTGTTAGATAAAGGTGCACCGCCAAGCAAATTAGTATTGGGTGTGCCCATGTACGGAAGGACATATATATTGACTACAATGCCCAGCTCTCCGCAAGAAAGCCCTATCAATAAGCCATGCCAGGCCGCAGGGTTCTCAGGCCCCTTTACTAATGAAAATGGATTCATGGGGTACAACGAAGTACGTGGAACAAGCGTCAAGAGTTAACGTTTCTGGTAGACCTTCATAGGCATCTTTCTCACTCGAACCATTGCATATCACTAGACTTATTTTCTTTCTTAATATGTTTAATAGGTTGAAAAGAATACAATATTTAGATGAATATAAAAATAAACATAAATGCTCATTTTTGTCATAAATACATAAAATCTGCTACATATCACGTTTTCAAGAGGAGAGTCTACAAAACTCTGCTGCGCAATTCAGAACTGTCTAAGAACGTTTTCATGGATAATCATTATTTGTTTGCAGATCTGCTTGGAAGTAATGAACAATAAAAACGAATGGAGTATTGGCTGGGACGAAGGTAGCAGCACGCCGTATGCTGTTAAAGGTGACAAAGTTATCGTGTACGATAATCCCACAAGTATAAAGAGAAAGGTTGGTAACGGAACACATTGATTTTCTGCTGAGAAGTAGATGAAATCACTGATAAACGTTGTTAAATCGTAATTTATAGACTGAATTCGCGTTGGAGATGAAACTCGGGGGTGTGATGATCTGGAGCATCGACACTGATGACTTCCGGGGCAATTGCAACCAATTGAGGGAATACTTGGACCCAAAGGATCCCACTTTTCCCTTGATGCGAACCATCAACATGGTTCTCTCGAATTCTACAAATCCAGGGAAACCTAATATCAACGATACCAACAACTCGTCCAGCCGTTGCTTCTTAAGTTTTACTTTAATTTCGATCGCGCTAATGGCACGGTACGCTTGGTAACGGTATAATGCCAAAAATGTTAAAACAAACACGTAATATCCGCCGATTCGAAAGAGTTCCTTCATGAGAGCCTGTGGTATGGCATACACTGCCTCAAGAAAATATTATCGTAAGAGAAAAGTAAATTTCATCGCCGCATTTTTTGACACGCTGAATACTGGGATTGTCATCGCTATTTATAGAACGGTGTGCAATTTCCGAGACCATTTTTCAAAGAAATCCTATCAGCTTCAGCAACCCATTATATCTTCTACAGTATTATTATTGTAGATAAGATAAAACTGATTCTATGAGATTAATACATTAGTGTAGCGAGCGAACTGTGTATAGACTGCGTACTGCCTTTTTCAACGTCGTATGTGTACATAGAAACATTGTAAGAAATTGTACAACTGAAGTGTGTAGACGAATAGAAGCGCGCTTAACCGAAATCGTTCCTTCATTGTCTCCTGCGCAATACCATGACTAAAACAGTATTATTTAAAAAAGAACGAAGCGGTGAAACGATGAAGATGAATGTCAAACTTTGTGACAATCATTTTTGTTAATAAATACAATTGTAGAGGTGTTCAATTACGAAGTCGATACATTTTTCTGTTTCTTTTTGATCAAGCATACGAGGAAACAAATGACTCAGTTTAGCAAAACATTTTGCTTGACATCGCAAAGATTACTCACAAACCCTTTATAGATAGTTGCACTTCAATTCGAACGATTGTGTTTCCATCGCAAAACCGAATTTTTCTCCGACCTAAAATATTTCCATTTTGTATGATTTTCTTCATTTTATCGATATAAAACTGATATATAATACCTCGTACAATACTTTCAGTAGTTTATTAAAATATGAAACACGTTCAGTAATTTATATAGCTAATAAATTTGGAAACGTTAGGTCGTCGGAGTCGTTGCAAAATCACGCGGAGCAACACAGATTGAATTTTATACCGTCTCTTCGAACTGATTTCTTTTTTTTTCTCATTCTTCCAATGGCAAAAAGAATCTGATCGAAGTCGAGCATGGTAATTGGCACTCCGGACTGCCGATTCGGTCGTACGTTCAAGGCGACGGAACAGGCTGACTTTTGGCGTAAATACTTTTTCTCTGGTATGAAAAAGGAGCGAAACGAGATAAGCCAGAACGTGGGAGGCTGGCGCCAAACTATTGTGCAAGATTGGCAGAGACCCAGAGAACACTGCCTAAGGATATTTGATCCTTAAATTATTCAATCCGATTTGCATATTACGGCAACAAAGCGACGCACGTATACGACTGTCTCTCGACTCTCGACACGAAAGGCGGCTTTTCGACACGAAAAACTTTTTCGTAGCGTTTCGTACTGCATCTTTCAAAATAAGAGATTATATACCTTGTAAACACTATAAAATGTGACGCTATAAATGAATCTGCATAATTCGTAGATTTAAAGTGTAAAGTAAAAACGGTTAAAATAGTACTATAGGACTTTTTATGCAACTATTTGTTGTCGCGGATCGTATACAAAATAATCTGAATTCATTCAAACAAACCAATGTGTTTGTGAAGCTTCTATATGTGTACACACATATTTTATACACTCTTGTTACATACAAGACTTGTGCTACAAGGTAGGCGGTGCCGGAGCAGTAGCACGTTGCTCCAGTTTGGAAGTGAATGTTTGTTATGAAAAAAATGTAGGTCAGTAATTTCGGGGTTCCATACACGTACGAAGATCGATCATCGGGATCGAGTTACGCTCAAGGGTTACGTAAAACCCTCATTTGCTTGCAGAATTAGGCTCGATTTTCGTCGAACGATCTTTTTCTCACAAATAATGATTACAAAAAGTGACAAAAAATTATCTAGAATCCGGTGAAAGCTCTCTTGCAAGTATGCTGCGTACATCTGAGAAAAACATTTTCGATCGGACCGCAAATTGTTACTTAAAAAATAGCAGTGACTTGCCCCAGTTCCTAGAATCACCCTGTATACCTATATATCTGCACACTTGTGTTCTTGATTGGTCATTTTTCATACTAAGAAAAGTCTAAACGGGTCTCTTCGTTCAGTATCAATTTTTTTGCCAATTATAAAATCGAAAGTATGTACCGAAATCATATAATACATATAAAGTTGCACATCGCTCGAACTTGTTGATCGAACGACACATATAAATTTTGTTACTATATTTTAGTAAAATATAATGGCTTTGCCAGGGGTGTATTTAGAACGAGTTGTCGAACCCAGCGAAAGCGAAGTGGGGACTTGCAGAAGCTGACCGTAAACCGATCGATGATTTAACGGGGCGCCGAAACTCGATCGCAGAATTCTTTCACCTTTCAATGCCGGTCATCCAGTGAAATTATCACACGAATCTGAACTTTCTTCTCGGACAGTCGTTTTCGGTAAGATCAGTTCTCGGCCGACGGTCCGATCGAAAGGTACCACAAACGGAACCCTGCAAAACACCATCGAAAAATAAAGTGAAAATCTTTTAAGAAATCGCGATAAAACTACGATGCGGTGAACTCGATCTTCAAGTATTTGTATAAACAGTTGATGTTCATCGATACTGGAAAAAAAAGATCTTTAAAAATGTTCGCTCGATTTGCCTTGATCGCAAGTAAGTACTATATACGAGTTGCTTATAGAGTTCCTAGTTCGAATGCTATCGTACATCCGCTACTGTTTTAAGTGTAATCCTTCTCTGAGAGTTTTATCCATCTCATCCGTGTCTCTTATTCGAACCATCAGTGATCTGTAAAATAGTTTTCTCAAGTTAATCATTCTTTTTCGAAATTCTCTCTGATATTAGTATTGTCGACGGCCGTCTTCGCTGGTCATTACTACAACGAGGATGGGACACCATACGATCCCTATCATAATTTACACCTACCCCACAATCCACCACTTTATCCAACGTATCATAGGGTACCTCGTACCGAATTCTCTTGTTACGGTTTGGAGAACCAGTTGTGGGCAGATCTCAGCTCGCAGTGCCAAGTAAGGATAATTCAAAAATCCAAATTGATGAAATTTAAGGGGTGGTTCTCTACGGCAATGTAAGACGAAAACGAAGAATAAAGAAATAGCGATTTCGGTTTGGTCTTTTAGTTGTCAATGATTAAAAATCCGCCTGAAATGAGGCAACCCGACCAACAGAGGTGTACAATTAATTCGAGTTTCATGCACGTAAAGACTGTCGCGCGCCTCTATGACGCACGCAACGTACACCTCTGTTGACCGGGTTGCCGCATTTCAGGCGGATTTTGATTGTTGATAACTAAAAGACCAAACTGAAATCGCAATTTTTCTATTCTTCATTTTCGTCCTATATTATCATGGAGAACCGCCCATCTGTAGTCGAACACCCTGTATAATTTATCGTCTGGAAGTTATTCTAAGCCGAAAGGTCATAATAAATATAATTTATTTTCACAGGCGTATCATCTGTGCCACGATGGAAACTTGATCTCCAGCCATCTTTGTGTAAACGGAACTCTTTTCAATCAACAGTTCCAAGTCTGCGATCAATTTTACAACGTCAGATGCGGAAGCCTGTTCGGCGATCTATAAATCTACGAAGAATTCATGTGATCGAAAGTCCAAAGAAATAAACGTGAATTTGTGTGAAACTCTGATACTGTATCTCTCGAAATTATGCTGTACAACTCCACCGTTTTGTAATCTTAAGTAATAAAGAATATATATATATATATGAGAATAGATATCCAGCACCGAAAAGTGAGCCGCAAAAATACATTGGATTCTTATACCTAATTGGTGCTAATTATACAGTCTACACACCACGTGTATTACAACATTCGTAGAGCTTGCATAAATATCTGTGAATAATTTCTAACCGTAACAATTTTCAGTAAATTCTGCCAGAAATTAATTGGTTATCATTCATTCCCTGACACATTATATTTACATTTATCGATGAAAAATCAAAAGTATTGGATATTCATTACAGCAGCAAATGATTCGTGCCGCTTTCATATGGGTAAATATTCAATGAAATTGTTATTCAAGGGCTAAAAAATTATAAGTATAATACAGATTCTCCAGTACACACCCACCAATTATAAATTATTATTATTACTACAATTTTCATTCGATTCTTGCATTCGTAATTTGAATATTCTTGAAACTATCGTTCGACCGTCGAGAATCGAGAGATCGATATTCACGCGAGAAGTCGAAATATTGAGACATCGCGTTTCGTCTGAATGACATTTCAAACTGTTTCAAACTCGAGAAACATGGCGCTGCTGAATAAAGACGATTGGTATACTCCTGCACCGCTTTGGCAAAATGGACCGGCACCGGGTGCATTTTACCATTTTCCTGGAGGTTCTTCGCAATCCAATGTTGGAGGATTTCAAAGATCACAGTAAAATTTTACATTCTATATTCACCTGCGCGAAATCCTACCTCTGAAAAAATTGCATGTCATTCTTTCCGAACAGAAATAGTAACAATAATTTTCAAGTAATTCAGGTTTCAGTAGCTGCGTATCTTTATTTATTATTAATTCAATCAAAATTGAATATCTTTTACACAATGATTGTATGTTTCGTCATGTAATGCAATTCTAACCTCAATCGAGTAAATACGAGTCTTTTTGCAGAGCTCCAATGACAACTGGTACATCTGTAGTTGGAATTCAGTTCAAAGACGGTATCCTGATAGCAGCAGATGTTCTTGGATCGTATGGATCGCTGGCTAGATACAGGAACCTCGATCGTATCATGAAAGTTAATAATAACATCATTCTTGGTGCGGGAGGAGACTATGCTGATTACCAATTTCTTAAGAGCCACATCGAGAAAAAAATGTACATGTAGATAATATTAACGCATTAACACGTTCCGTGCCACTTGTACCACTGATGGTGCATATTAAACTATCCATTTAGGCTAACATATTTATTTAATGCTGTAGAATAAGTTTAACGCTGTAGAATATATTTCCACCAAAAGATTGAGGCATTATAAACAATGCAGCATAGAACAAAGTACATAAGTTTATTTAATTGTTGAGCAAAAATGGCACTGAATGTGTTAAACGCCATGCCGGTCCTTGGACCGACTATCCACTTGCTGGTAAAGTCCAGCATTGAAGGGTTCCTTCATTCGAATATTTATTGTAAATATGGTTTACAGACTAGAAGAGGAATGTCTAGACGATGGACTACTTTTGAAGCCGAAAGCTTTACATTGCTGGCTGACTCGTGTGATGTACAACAGAAGATCCAAGTTCGACCCTCTGTGGAATAACCTTATTATCGGTGGCTTGGAAGGCGATAAATTGTAAGTGTTTCGTTTTAATTCTGTCCGATGTACATTTTACAGTGATTTAAATGTTTTTTTATAGATTCTTAGGCACTGTGGACAAGCTTGGTACAGCTTACAGCGATCCAGTAATCGCAACTGGTTATGGCGCATACATGGCAATACCGATCCTGAGAAAGGCTTACGAAGAGAATAAGGAAATGAGTAAAGAACAGGCGATCGAATTACTGTATAAAGTAATGCAGGTTCTTTTCTACAGAGACGCACGATCTTTCCCGAAGGTAAGTTACATATTACAGCAAAACATTGTAAACTAAATAAACAGAAATAATTGAACCTTCTCGTTCTCAGTATCAACTCGGTATAATCACAAGAGAAGGTGGTATTGAAATACAAGGACCAATCTCGCTGGACAGCTACTGGGAACCTGCTATCATGTAAAGATGAATATCACGAATTTTTTCTTAATAAAAATACGTACATTTAAAATAAACCTTTACGATTTATTACGATCGAAAATGATAGTTCTGTACATGAATTTAAATACGTGTGTAGATCTTTGTACGTCTAATGAGTTAACACATCACAGCCAGTGTCGGTAATTAAGATAGTGTGCTCGGCTTGGGCGGTACGAGAATTGTCAGTTGTAACTGCTGTCCATCCATCTTCTAAAATTTCAATCTCCTTGGTACCTTGACTCAGAACTGGTTCTATAGTAAATGTCATTCCTGGTAACATTTTCCCAGGATACTCGTTCTCTAGAAAAATATACAATAGGCCTCAGGTAGCTAAAATGTTAAGGGAGTAGACTCGCGTTTCCAGGATTGCGAGGGTCCGGGATGTGCCTTTTCATTTCTTAATAATGTAAAGATGGGGTTTTTCGGTAGTAAAAAGCGTTAGATAAAAGATCAATCTAGGCTGCGATGGCCCTCAAAAGTTCTATTTACGTTTACAAGGCGCAAAAAACCCCCTTAAGTATTAAATAATTAACTTACCAAAATGCAAGATATCAGGAGGT
Source organism: Lasioglossum oenotherae (assembly GCA_028455765.1). Lineage (NCBI taxonomy): Eukaryota > Metazoa > Arthropoda > Insecta > Hymenoptera > Halictidae > Lasioglossum > Lasioglossum oenotherae. Next base: position 12,588,904 of record CM052293.1, on the reverse strand, counting down.
CCATGAAAATATGTACCAATACCGTGGCCTGCAAACGCTGGTACTATAGCATATCCATGCTTATGTGCAGTCTCTTCGACGATGTGTCCTAAAGGTAAATGTGGATCGAATACTAGTAAATACATTTCCAAAAAACATAAACACCCATCTACTTCTGACAATTACCTATACTAGAAAAATTCTCATTCGGTTTACAAATATCAATAGCTGTTCGTAAGCATAATTCTGTGACGTTTATTAATCGTTTAGCTTCCTTGTCACATTCTCCGACTTCAAACATTTGGGAACAGTCTCCATGATATCCATTCAAAAATACCTACAAGCGCACTAAGTGTTTGAATAATTTTTATATTAAATTCATATTTCTACTCACTGTAACATCGATATTGAATATATCTCCACTTTGTAACGGTCTAGTATCTGGTATCCCATGGCATGCTACGTTATTGATACTTGTACATATCGACTTAGGAAATCCCCGATAATTAAGTGGACTTGGGTAAGATCCATTACTTATAATCATTTCATGCGCTATCGCATCTAACTCGTCTGTTGTGACACCGGGCTAAGATCAGATTTATTAATTGAACTAACTCTTTGATTGAGTTTCAAATTATGTACATACTGTATACCTTTATGTATTGTTTGATTTGAGTCAGTATTTTCCTGGCGAGATAACAACTATCCCTCATACATTTTATTTGATTTTTGTCCTTAACTTCTGGCTTCTTCGGACCTTCTCTAGGTACGGACGATTCACTGTAAGATGGTCTAGGTATGTAGGACGGCACTTTTCTCATTTCAGCGACCGTCCATGGTTCGATGATTTCATAATTCCCAAACGAGCTAGTCACGCGCTTGGGTGCTGGTGTCTGAAAAGTTGACAGTGAACGAAGAGCAGTATAATTATTCGGTGTTTATAATTGTAATGTGTTCACCGAGGCAGGGCAGAAGCCTCTGTACCAGTATCATTGCTCTAATAATAAACTTACGTTCGATAACCCTTTGAGGAAATGTTTAATAAACATTTTTAATCTTCATTTAAAAAATCTCTACGAGTATCTTCATTTAATAAATCTCTACGAGTTGCAGTACATTACTCGGGGGTTAACCAAAGACACCGGAATTGGAAAATGATTTCTTCCTTAGAGAATGGTTTATTGTAAGTCAATTTCTGCTCCGAATCAAATATGTTCGTGTATGATGTAACCAAGACTCGCAGAGTTATCCATTTTTGAAATTTATAAACCTACTGTCATGACGTCACGTGTACTACAGTTGAAATCAGCTGATCGTACGAGTCGCGTGTGTTTGTGAATGTGAAGTGCGAAGAATGAACGCAATCATGAAATCGTTTCGAGAGGCATTACAGAATGCGAGAAACGTGTTGATATTAAGTGGTAGCGGAGTTTCAGCGGAATCTGGCATTCCAACATTTAGAGGTCCCGGTGGTTTTTGGAGAAAATATCAAGCGCAAAATCTTGCGACTCCGGAAGCATTCGCGGCAAACCCGTCTCTGGTTTGGGAGTTTTACGAATATCGTAGGAGGGTAGCTAACGAAGCAAAACCTAATAAAGTAATTAAATGTTTAGTTATTCCGATCTAGAACTTTAATGTGTAGACTACATGCGCTCTTACGTCATGTTTCTAGGCACACGAGGCAATAGCAAACTTTCAAAATCGTGCAATCAAGGAAGGCAAACGCGTCACTATTGTAACGCAGAACATTGACGAACTCCATCAAAAGGCTGGCGCTAAAGACATCGTGGAACTGCATGGTTCCCTTTACAAAACACGTTGCACAGTTTGCCACGATGTCTCTGTAAATACAAATATCCCGATATGTCCTGCGTTGGAAGGGAAAGGGTAACATATAGTTTCTTAGATTGCTAAGTAAATAGCTACAATTGCCTGGACATGATCTAGATCATACATTATTTAGGTGAATATATTTAGATCTCCGGACCCCAACATTTTGATCTCTGATATTCCAAAAGATGAGTTGCCTCGATGCGAAAAGGGAAATTGTAGAGGATTGTTGAGACCCCATATTGTATGGTTTGGCGAAAGTTTAGACGAAGAGGTACTTGGACAGGCTTGTAAGTATTCCCAGGAAATACGAATATATGCAAATATGTAAAATTTATATTATGTAACAATATATATGTATAACAATCAACCATATATATGCGCCCGTAATTATCATAAAAATTTTCGCCTAGACCACTTCCATAATTACGGGCACATATATACCGCCATTTAAAAATTTGTATGACTTCTCTTATAAGTATCGTGCAGAACAAAACTTAAATTTTTGGTTTTATTCGAACTGCAAGACGACGCTGTGGAAAGTTGTGACGCCTGTTTAGTTGTCGGCACATCATCGATTGTATATCCTGCGGCAATGTTTGCGCCGCAAGTTGCAAAACGCGGTGTACCGGTCGCTGAATTTAACTTGGAGACAACTCCCGCCACAAGACACTTTGCGTAAGTACAATCCGTAACTATTTCGAAGATTTATAATATAAAAAGAAAACGTTCAAATGCTCTTTGTCAAAAATAAAAATTCTCAATTCTTTTGAATAAATGTAAATTTACATGCAACTGTTTATTCACTGTCTTCTTTGATCTGCAATTAAATAATAATCATATTTGTGTTAAAGGTATCATTTCGAAGGCCCTTGCACAATTACAGTGACAGAAGCTTTGGAGCCTTAAATGTAATTCTCCTACCTTGTACTAGGCACACTTCGACGTTCAATCCGAGTTCGTTCAAATATTCTAACCATAGTTGTTGCTTAGTCGATAGATTGTCTGCGGGGCCTTTCACCTCTACAATTTTATGCTACGAGAAATAAATCATTTATTGGCGTATACAAAAATAAAGTATGTATTATCTTTCATTTTAATTTCGTGCCAATATTCACCTGTCTCGTATCATAATTCCATACAATTAAATCGGGAAATCCAGCCGACCAAAGTTTAAAGTTTTTTAGCATTCGTTCACAAATCCCTGTAACACCAGAGACTCCTAAACAATATACGATTTCCTAGACAGAAAAATCATTTTCATATCCATATTAAGTTGCCAATTACACCGCTATAAATCGCAAAAGGCGTAACCGTACACGAGTCATAAAAAAGTGATATTAAAAAAGTACGCACTTTCATATAAGTATTGTGCTCCAGCAAATTCGTTGGCATTAAAGACCGATACTGCTTGTACGTTTCAAATCTCATTTCCATCCAGGTACTAAAAAATTCTGGAGTTGCGTTAAAAGAATTAATGTATTGCAGTTTTGTATCAATTTTCTGTTCTCTATTCTTGTAGAAATGTTTAGTGTACAAATCAGCCGGAGCAGTTCCATAAGGACTCATAAATGCCCCAGGAATCTGTATTTCATATAATTCTTCCCAGAACAAAGTGGTGAACAAAAGAATTGGTAAATTCCCTTCGCAATGTAATCCGTTGGAAAAGTTTTGTTGCTTCTTATAATGATACAAAGCAACCGTTTCTACCGTTCCATAACCATCATCTCCATCATTACTTTCTACGAGCCAAATGCTTTTTCCGTTTTGTCTGAAACTAGAAAATATTCAATCATAACAAATTGTGTACACCGTTTCATTGAATTTTTTGCAAGTTGACTCACTTTGGCTTCACAGAACCAGGAATTATTATTTGCGTATCGAACGTTGGCATCTGATGACAATAATCATTTAACACCTTATCAATATTCATTTTCGTTTTCGATTCTATACCTGCCTTCCTCTTTGAAATCTGTTTCAATCTTCGCAAGAGATCTACTTTATCTACTTGCGATATATATTCGCAATTCAAAGCTGTCATCGTTACTAATGCACTAGATTCTATATCTTTGCGATGATGCATCTTGACAAGAGCTAATTCGGAGTACCACTTCCCTTTATACGTTTGCATATGACAGTTCTGCTCTAATAAGAAATTTAATATTTCTTCGACTCTGGTTATGTCTTTCTTTCTTTTAAATGCATCTATACTTTTCGACAGTATTTTTAGCCATACGTAACCAGGCATAAATTTTCTTACGTGCATAGGAAGCGTAGAATTTTCTAATCTGTAAGGAATAAAGTCAATGAGTAATTTTGGTATTTTAAGGTGAAATAAAACCGAATTTCTTTATTCAATCCTCGAACAAAAGGGAAAATATCTTATTGATTAAAGTTCATTGCTTGAATGAAAAAATTCGGTTCTATTTCACCTTAAAATACCGAAATTACTATCTTGCGAAGCCAATAGTACCTTTCAGATTCTGTTATTAACAAATCTGGTAACGTTTCCATGGCTAGCTGCCCATAAAGTTGCACCTCTTCCCAGTTCTTCTTTACCATTAACGTCAATGTTTTGGACAACATTGATTTAACATGAACATAACTGTAAACGAAATTGAATCTAAGGAAATCAAAAGAATTAAACAAAAGGAACTTCAGATAACTTACCTTATTAAATGCAAACTAGACGAAAATATTGGAAATGGATTTTCAGCTTTATTCGGAAATTCTATGTTACCTGAGTAGATATCGCGTAGCTTATAGAATATATCTGACATACTACTTTGAGGATCCTCATCCGGCAATAGCAAAGTCATTATCGCGTCTATAGTATTCCATGTTTTGTCTGTTATACATACACAGTAGCCCAGTTTTTTCAAAATACAATCGTACAAAGCATTGTTGGAACTCTTCATTCCAGGAAACAAAGATTTGTTCTTTGACAATTTAATCAGTTCCGCAATGATAATTTCCTTCCTTCCCTTGCACTTTACTTTCATGTTTTGACAAATTTGATGAAGTTCATTTGCTTGTAATAGATCAAGTATAACGGGTAACTCTTGATCTTCATCTTTTATTTTTGAGGAGCAAATACATTGCGATTCGAGAATGTTAAAGACATTCTGCAAATCGCTGGATATGTCGGGATAATTTATAGTACGTTTGCGGTGCCACCCCCTCTTCCTTGTAATCATGCGGGCCAGCAACATTTGGCCTTTCTCTGGAAGAGTGAGAACCGAATACAAGAAATCTAACTCCGTCTCTTTGAAATAGCCACAATTAAAAGGCTTAGACAACACGGCAAGGATAGAACTGATTAAAACTTTTGCCTTGAGGTCTCTAGGTAAATTTACATTGTCTAGCTGATAATTCACCGTAGCTTCTGTATTTATTTGATCGTAATGATAGTCAAATGTATCTGTAGAATATATCTCTTGCAGGTTGAAATTATTTAGTGGAATAGCATGTTGCTTGGCTAGGTTCATATGTTCGATAACAATCTTTGCGATATCAATATTCACAAATTGATCGAACAATCTTTCAGTCATCTGTTTTTTCGGCGATTTACCAGATGGTTTTCTCGGAGAATATTTTGGTCTTTTTATTCTAAGCGATGAACTGCTAGAACCTAGTATTGGAGATGTTCTTTCATCGAAGGACGCTTGTTCTTTGATCGGTGTTTTTAAAAATTCATTATTGTACTCCATTTTGCTCTCTGCTCTTCTTAAATCAGTTTCATTGTTGCTCAACATATTGTCTTCTGGTTTATTTACAAATGACATATTGATATCATCCTCTGTAAGCATTACATCATTTCTTTCATCTGCTATATTGTCATCTTGACAAAGTAATCTCGCATCGTTATGATCTTCTTGGGATAATCCGCTAACGTTTTCATATACAATCGTACTATCTACAGACGCTGCAGAGTTGATGCTGCAAACACTGCTTTGCGATAATGAAATATTCTCTTCTTTGTAATTCGAAGTATTATTTCCTTGATATTCTATTTCCACATCTACGATATCATCGGAGAACGAGTTATTAGATTTGAAATGTTTAAGTGCATCCTTCGGAAGCTTCCTTCGTTTCCTTCCCTATGAATACAATACACAATGTACTTGTAAAGAGAACAAAAGTAGAAGAATAACTTACATTTTTGCTGTGAGATGTAACACTTGCAGAATTCTTTTCATTATTCTTCAATGCATGTCGGCTACTTGTTAATTTAAAAAACTCGTCTATGCGCTTCTGCTTGAGCATTGTTTTTGTTATTATTTTATTTGTTAGAACGTCAAAGACAAGTTAGGAAGTACGTCACTGCACTCGGAGATCTCATTTATTTGATACATATGTAATATTTTTCCTTTTTCCAGTTAGCGTCAAAGTTATTTTAAATCTACGTAATATACGTCACACGACGGATGACTCAAAACCACTCAAAACTCAAGTGCTCACGGTGTTGCACGCAGTCACGTGGTCACGGTCAATCACTGGTCTGGGTCTGGTCACCAGTGATGGGATCACTGATGAATCCAGTGCAGTGCTTCGATTGAACCCAACATTTTTCGTACGATGGATGGCCGCTAGAGGCGCTGCGCGGAAAAACAGTAACGTATCTACTATTGGGTAGATGAAATGGGGTTCCTTGAGCACTCTGTGCAGAATTTTAAAAAATTTATATGATTTGATTCTGAAAAATGAATGTATAACAAGTATATTTGTGTATATTTTGTAACTCGTAGGACTCGTCCTGGAGTCTTTTTGTCCGGTAAGATTATTTCGATACATTCCCGCCAATATAACTGCCTCAGGGCTCTGGCCGCTCTGCTACCCAATAGTAGATACGTTACTGTTTTTCCGCGCAGCGCCTCTAGCGGCCATCCATCGTACAAAAAATGTTGGGTTCAATCCATGGACATATTCCTATGTCCATAATATCCAAATATCAGTGTTCAATCGAAGCACTGATCCAGTGATGGGATTGTTGGCGCTTTTTACGCGCATGCGCGACGATTCTAGGCTGAGACGACCTCAGTCAAGTACGAAGATCGGGTACCTTGGTCGCCCTGCTAATTTCCCGCCATATAGTCTCCCACTACTTTCCCCCCAATAGTTCCTCACTTTCGGACGTAGACGTAGAGATGGCCCTGACGAAATTCGCGCCTGCGCGCGAAAAGCGCCAACAATCCCATCACTGCTGGTCACTGGTCACTGCAGCGTATCTTTAGACTTAGATCACTTTAGACTCAAGCTAAACCAACCGAAACTATACGCAACAGAGACCAATAACTCGTAAAAATGCATAAACAATTCGAAACCTTTCCGAACTTACCGCAAGAGGCGCTGTAAACAGATACAGTACCCAGAAAGAAATACCAATCTATGTATCTACCGAGTTCATGGAGTATGTTAAACAAACATAACCTAGAAACGTGGAGCAACACGTTTCAAAATAAAACACGAACAATCGAAAATATTGACGTTTCTTCCAAAATTTGAAACGATCACATTGATGAAACTCTCTACATAGATAATAACATGTACGAATTTGAAAATAAAATAAATTCTCAAATAAAAAAAAAATGAAAAAAATCGAACACATTTATGTGTAAATAAAACCATAAATTCTATGAACACGTGCATTCCGTTTTACTAGGTAGGATGTCCTGAAGAAAATTGTTTATCTTCTTACGCGATGTAATCAGAATTTATTTTTCAGCAGATATTTCTGCTCTCTTTTCGTTAGTCCAGTCTATGTTCGTCGTGAATATTTCCTTTTTAACAGTATGGTTGCTAAATGCAATTATAAACGATCCTTTCTTTGAGACAGATATATCATTTTGCAGGGAAACAAAGAAGTTTGTATACTTTCTGTTGCTTGTCCAGCACATAAAGCGTACACAATGTAGTTACAAGGAAAATTGGCAAATGAAAAAACAGATAAAGAGCGTATTTCGATCCGGTAACATAAAGTATACGCAGAGAATTATGTATATCGCATAGTAAGTTCTGCCCTGACAAACTATCCTTTTCCTTCCTTGTATATGTATATATGTATATATATATGTACAACAATCGGATTGTTAATAGTTCTGCCAATTTGTCAGAGTTACATAATTAGAATACATTCAAGAGTCGAATTGCAACCCGTAGATTGACATATATACATTCAGTTAGTTACACATTATCTAATAGATTCAAATGTTAATCACATTAATTACGGATATTAATACTAAACAATAGTTGGAGTTTAGATTTCTAGGCATAATTTGTAGGAAACGTAACTCATCTACCTGATAACATCTCTACCTCTCTATTAATACTGTAACGTAAAGACACTGCGAAATGTTCTTGTTTATCGTATTCAAACAGATTTTGTGGCTGTTCAAAAGAGCTTACAGGCTTGTCGATTAGTTGATTATGGAACAGAGATAAGCGAACAGAAAGTTTCTTATTGCCAACATCTGTCCGTCGAGCTTCCTACAGTTTTATAAACAATAAATAGAATCACGTTTCAAGTTGCATCTGACAATGTTTTATTTAGACCAAATTAAATTTGATACATGCGTTCAGCGAAAGGTGTTATCAGGGGACGAGAGAATAGATGATGTGTGTGCATCGAAGAACAAATCAAAGGGTCGTCTAGGATCAAACATTCTACGTACATAGAACTTGATATCCTCCCCTTACGTTCTCCGATCATACAATCTTGAGAAAAATACTCAAATACTCTCGCCAAACTTTCATTCGAATCAGAGCTTTGGTTGGAGCGTTTTTTTTCTTTCTTTCTTTCCAATTAAATCTTCCTGTCGCACAGCGACATAGAAGTTCTACCGTATTCACAGAATAAAATACACGTATAATAGATACACCGCATGTCGACACTCGTCGATATTATCGTAAAAGTTTATTTTTTTCAACACTCAGAACCTTTTTCTTAAGAGCTTCACGTTTAAACATTATATCTGTTAAGCTCATTCTTTCTCTGAATAAGTATTTTTTTTAATTTTTCTTCACACGAGAAACGATATAATAGGTCTCGTTCGATCGCTCTAAACAGTTGCATTGATCCGGCTTACTTCTACTTACATGATACAATTATTGTTTTTTTTCTTTATCCGCGAATGCAACGAATTAGGTAAACACGAAGTCTCACGATCCAATTCGACCGAATTACAGATATCTGTTTGTTTCTGCACCAGATGTTTCTTTACAAGGGAAATACTTTTCAGCGATGATAAAGGGTGCAGAAGCAATGGAGAAAGATAGCGATATGAACATGTGTCCCATTTTTTGTCGTAGCTTTGATCGAATCCAATTATACAGATATTCCTATAAAACATGTAATTTAAATTATTTCTAGCCGAAACAGGATTCATGTTTGTACGAATTTTTCCCATTATTTCAGAGCACCTCCTCCGCTTCTGAAATGAAGTTCACTTGTCAAAAAACACCCAGAGCAGTGTGTTTTAATCCTTCTCACGTAATCTCATCGACTAACTACATAAATTATTAAAATTTTCATAAATAGTAAAACGTTCTGCGCAGTATGCTAAGTAATAATAATCTGACTACTATTCGTTCACTATTTGTAACAGATTGTATTTTTTCCTTTTACAAAGAACGGATGAAATCGGCCTCCCTGTTGGTGGAATTTCGTGTTTGCCAAATCAGAAAATGTAAAGCGAACTCAGTCTTTGGTTGGAGCGATCAAACCGTTGAAGATTTTTATTCGACGTTCTGTCCGACTCTCACGTTTTTTCTTACTCTCTTTTTTTGTGTTTTATTTTGTTGTAAAGTGGCTATTGGGTCAATATGTTTAACATTAATAAATTTTATATAAAAATCCATGTACCACTATATTTCGTTTAAAGCGTTCCAACTAAAATAAACAAATGGTTTTTACAAGTACATTCTTGGAAATTTCGGTTTCCGCGCAACGTCGCTCGTCCTTCTCAAAATCATATGCGGCGGAAGAGCGTGTGTATGTATTATGTGTTATATGTCTCTCTCTCTTTCTCTCTCTCTCACTCTCTCCCTCTTTACACAATGCAAATCAATTCGACAAGTAAAACGAAATCAACGTGGCTAAATAAAAACGGTCCCGCGAGATCGAAACATTAGAAAACCGGAGAAAGACTCGACGAGAACAGAACAAATGTGTGGCTTCGCGCTCGACAGTGAATTTGAGAATAACGAGAGAAACAATTAGATATCTAAAGTATGTACAAATGTGTCAGAAATTAGATTTCACAAAAGAATTTCATATAATATACAGGCGAGTGAAGTTCTTAACAAAATAATAAGTCCTATCCAGGATAAAATTTTTCTTTATTACTCCTCCTCTAAAATCGTCCCGAATTCATAAAGTTTTTTTTTGTTTCATTACACATCGCTGTGCGGCTACCACAACAACATTAATTACAGTTATTTCTTTTTATTTTTCCGTTAATTACCTAAAAGTAAGAGATACAATAAGCGTAATTATTTTTATATGTACAATATATCTTTTTTTGTTTGTTTCTTATTATGATTTCATGAAGTCTCCCTAGAATTTGCAACATTTGCACCATTTTACGTTTTTTCCTTTTTCTTCTTATGTTATCTCTTTCTCTCTCGTTCTTTCTTTCTTTTCTTTCTTTCTCGTTCGCTCTCTTGATCTCGCGTTACGGCTCGCGAAATAACATACTTATTGCATGCTTCAACTAAATCTCTTTCTCTCTCTCACTCTCTCTCACTCTTTCTTTCTCTCTTTCGCTGTGCTACAAACTCGGAAAATCAACGACTATCCGATAAACTCTGCCACGGCAGTTTGCAATATGTGAATTAAATTAGAAACCTTTGTGTCCGAACAGTAAAGATATCAAATCTTGATCAGTGCCTATGGATTTTTCAAAAATGTTTATGCCATGAGGGACGAATAATGTATCTCTTTTTAAAAAACGACAATACAAATTCGTGACAGAGACATTAAATTTCATCGGTTCTATCAATGCGTCTCGAAACATCTTTTTGCTTCTATCACATGGCAATATGAAAATGATTGTGCTAAAGAGAAGAAACCGTTCTCCATGTTTTGCGATAAACCTGTTGATCCTCTGTATTACTCCGTTTCAATTTCGAATGAAAAATGTACACTGGATATTGTCGATTTCCATGGTAAAACACATGTAGTCTCTGCACATGCTTGTTACGCTTCTCTCCACGTTGCACACACATGTTCTCGGTCATTTTAACGTTGGAAAGGGAGACAATATATAATTATTGTAGAAAGACTAAGAGGAAGAGAATAAACGCGCCGCGCGCAAAAACGCCGCGCTGCTTTCAGTAACTATGCGCAATGTCGGTCTCGTCTCTTCTAGAGGTAATCAAAATTTCATCGACAGAAAATTATGTAGCGAAGCGTATGGACTATGTATGTGTCGGAGTGTGTACGTGTTTGTGTATCAGTGCCGGTACACTTTAATCTCAGTTTCCACGTAGCTGTACCAGTAGATCGTAAAAATCTATTCGGCTATGATAAATCATAAGATGCGTTAGCAACGGAACGAGTCTTGATCCTTCGCTTTTTTTCTCTACCTTCCGAAAACAGCATTCTCATAATTTCGAAGCTTACAAACGCAATCTCGACTATCGCTCTCTAACGTTTACAGAATTTTCCCAATGATTTGCTTTTTTCACTTGTAACGTGTAAATCAAAATATCTTGTACATCTTCCGAACAGCATTTCTCATCATTCTGAAGCTGAAACGCTATCTCGCCTATTGTTCTAACGTTTGTACAATTCGCCCAATGGTTATCTTTTTCTCTTGTAACGTGTTTCATACAAATAAAAATGTTTCAAGTCCTTTCTACAGACGTACCGTGGTTGGAACTTTGCTGAGAAATATTTAAAAAAAGAGAGAACCAACATTATATTGCAGCAAATGAATTTTCTTGTTTTTTTTTGTGGACAGCCAATTAGTTGAACAATAGTTCCTCCGTTTATATATATATATATTTTATGGAAAATAAATCCATTGGTAATCTTTACTTCCATAGCTCGCAATTACTAAAGTGAAAGACATCGGAATTCTTTCATGTTCCTTGTGAACGTTTACAAAATCCTAACGTAGTTTCGCGTCGCGATATATTCGAATTTGTTTCATGGTTACAAGCTTCCCAAACGCAACATTAGGATCTCGAATTTGATATGCTGACGTCGCATATACACGAGGGATGATTCGATACATGTTGAATAGCAGAGAAATGCATGGATCAGCGATCAATGAAACAATTTAAACAATTCGGTTATTTAATCGAGTAACTTTAATGCTAATTCAAGGATAATTATTGTTAACAATAGTTTTTTCATTATTTCACAGCCTGGAAGCCTTCAACGTATTACTACCTCATAAAGAAATAAACTGAATAATATCTTATCGTTATTTAGAACCAAATCTATGTACAGTATTGAAATAATTAGACGAATTCACGATAAATCTGAATCACTCTATTCTGCATTCACTGAAATGAGCAATTATGTAAATTGTAATTGTTTAAAGGTATCTATAAAAGATTTACTATACAGAGTTTCTCATAGGAAGATGCTGCTATTCTCTGACGTGCATCGTTTTCTTTCTTTAAATAACATTTACAATCATAAACGCACACATAAAAGCATTACTTTCGAAAATGTCGATTTCACGTATTGCAAAGAAGTAATATCGTTTAAAATGAACTTTTACAAAAATTCAAACGGCACCCTTTGAGTGCTCGTTTTATTACTTGTTATATTCAGATCTTCCGTATAGATCGTATGAAATTTCATTTTGTCAAATGTTTGCAAATAAAGGAGACACGTATCGAGCGCAAATATCTCTGTGCAATGTTCTCGCAATAATAATAACGTAGTTAATGCTGTGTCTGAGAAAGCTTGTGTGGTACGATTGCAACAACTGCATCACAGATGTTTTTTGGGTAGTACTATTTGCGTGTACGTATTAAAAGAAGAAAAAAAAGAAAATAACAAAGGAGCCCTGTCCTATGGATTTGTCAAACGTAAAAGTTTTCGATATCGTCGTAGTTCCTGCACAAGTAATTTCCGTCGAAGTGAAACGTGAAAGAGAACACACTGGAAGCCAGAAGGAGCCAAGCAGGAACGCTAATTCGATGTAGGGCGTTTCAAAAAATAAATTGTCTCTTTCCTATTCTTTCCTTTTTTGTTTGTTTGTAACCATTCCAGATGAAATACTGCGTTTTCATTGAGAAATTGCGGTTGTTCAATGAGCAAAGGAAATGATTGACTTAGAAAAGTGAATATTAGAGCACGATCCTCTCTTACATTTTTTGTTGTTTTCTCCATTTGAAAAATTAACTTGGTACTTGCAACGGAACCGATACTATCCCCTTGTTTATCTCGCCACAAACAGGCAACTGATCAGAGCATTTCTGCAATTGAATCTAGCCGTACCGCGTTTTCATATTTAACGAGCCCTTAGTACAATGTCCAGGCCCGATAATCAGGCAGACATAGGCAAGGTAAAAGTTAGAGAAGCCCCCAGTGACGTATTGGCGGCAACAGGGGTGCCAATAGCAGGCATCATGTCACTTCCATTGCTAATGAATTTGTTTTGTTTGCCCGTACAAGCTGCTGCTGCTGCGGCTTACCGTCACAAGCTGCAGTTTCCACTCCATCCACCTCCATATCCAAACTTTCACTACAATCAAACACGGAACTTTGGCTAACATACGATATTACAGGAGAATCTTAATTCTTTTCAACAATGCTGAATCTACTAATTTATACCGTGCCAGTAACCAGGGCTCTCACTATCCCGATATTCAAAAACTGGATTCTCCAAATACATTTTGGATATTCGGATTTCGAGTTATAACGAGTAGACTGCGAATGTTTATGCAATTTTCAATTTTTTGAGACAAATGTTAAGAAAGTGCTACCAAATAAAATACTATTTTCATTGATAATAGCTAGACTCCGGATCTTTGTACAAAGTAAAACGTTTGTGCATCAACCGCAAGTCATATAACGTAACAAAGAAAAAATTGCTTTTCAAATTTTCTTGTTTACCTAAAAAATTTGCTGCGACGTATTTGTGTTCACGACGGAACGCATAAAATCCGCAGCCTGGTTGTAACGTGAAATAAAAACGTGTCCACTCACCTATTACTATTAAGCGTAATTTCCCCGGACGTTGGGATTTGTTGCGCCTGACTTTGCGTTTGTTGTTGCTGCCTCGCGAGACTCGCCAATTTGCTCTGCGCGATCAAGCCAGGTAGCAGATTGGACGGCGGATGTTTTTGCGGCAGAACTATCGTCGATTGATTATTCACCATGTGGGTGCTATTCGAAATGTTGTTAGAGTTATTTATATGAGGCAACGGTCCATTCTGATGGCCATTGCCAAAGTTTGTTAACGTTCCACTACTCGTGGTACTCGCACTGAACACTCTGACCCCAGCACTACCACTGCCGCAGTTACCGCCATTCCTATTATTCGCCGGACTAGTCAAAGACTTTGATAGAATTGAGGCGGTACTGCTATTGTTTGGCAATTGTCTGTGTTGCTTAGTTTGGTGATTCGACTGCGTCTCGGTAGCAGTGCTGGTGCATTGCGTGGACACTGTACTGGACGACATTGCTGGCTGGTTGTTGGTCGTACACGAGAATGACGACGGGACCATAGAACAACTTGTAGAAGTATTTACAACACTAGAACCACTACCACTGCACTGAGGCCGACCCTGCTGTGATGCAAGCTGTGCAAAATGATTGCTAGGTAGCGGAGTCACAATGAAATGCGAACTGCCCAGCTCGTCTGTCTGCGAGTCGCTAGAGTTATTGTCCGACAGTCCACTAACACACGCACTACCGGTGATGTTCGCTATGGCAAGGTCGAAGTCCGACAGAGCGTCGACCGAGAAGTAATCTGCGATGTTAAACTCGGACGTGAAAGGTAGCTCGTCTCCCGCACGCTCAGGCTCCACTTCCACGCAGATCGACGTCGCTTCCGGTGGGAACGGGTACGGAAGCGGCTTCGTTTGCGACAAAGTTGGCTCCACATCCGAGTCCGTATCACTACTTTCTTCGCTTGGACTATGCATTGACACGGGTGGAGTCTTTGGTCGGAAGTGTAACCTGTTACGGAAGTAATGCTCGTTAGTAAATCGTTGCCATTCCAATAAATAATTTGATCGGATCTGCTGTTCAACATACCACTCTTTTTTGACTGGAGTTGCGGATGCGGCAGTTGTATCGGAATCCACTGGTTCTCGCTTCGGCTGATGTATCGTGAAGTCTAACGACGACCACATATCATCCATATCGGTAGAACAACGGTCCAATATTACTCTACAATCGTGTAACACCAAATTCGATTACCGTGGCATGGCATTTGAATATGTGAACGTGAATACGTAAACGCCGGTTGTGTTTTCGTACCTGCCACCCCGACCAATTCGTCGCCGTGCGAAACCGATACACCTTGGTACCGGTTTGCTGATACTGGTCAGTGAAAACCTATACTTCTTATCGGCCAAACCTCCCTCGTTTTTATCACACCAAGGCCAATTTCCAAATCCACCCAATACAGGCTGCAAAAATGAAAGTTCTGTACTCACGATCCCGAAGAAATGAACTTCGATCGTGATGAAGATTTCAAACGAAATCTATTAAATATATTTATATATATATATATATATGTTATCGATATTCTTTAAATCGAAACAAAATTCTATTTCATTGTTAACGATATATAGCCATTAGAGACTATATAAGCATACAAAATAAATAGAAACATTCTTCTTCTTCTGAGAAACTACGAACGACAAAGAAGTTCTAATCAGTGCAATCATAAAGTAGATCGCAGATTAGCAAAGGGCTTAGACTATTTAAATCGAAACAAAATTCTATTTTATCGTTGCCGATATATGGTCATTGGAGACTACATAGACTTACAATAAATAGAAACATTCTTCTTCTGAGAAACTACGAACTACACAGCAGTTCTAATCACTGCAATCATAAAGTAGATCGTAGCTGAAGGGGCTAAGACTATTATTTCCACACTATCAGAAGAATCGTGACGATTGTCATCGACATCCACGATGACCCTCGTGTAACAGCGGAAAAAGTTTTGGTAGAATCAAACCGCACAAGATCAATCTCACTCACTGGTAAATAAGTGCTATTTCTATTCCGTCGAAAAGCGAATTGACCCTCGTCAGCGGTGTCTTCATCATCACGATCGGAGGGAACCGAGGGCTGAGAATGTGAATGAGATGGAAGCGGACTATCCTCGTCTGAGCTCAATAGCAGGTCCAGCCCGCTCCCGAGAACACCAGGTCGACTTCCTCGACCGCCTCCGCTACCTGTTCCACCACGTACACCATTGTCGTCCAAGCTTCCGCCTCTGTTGTCAGTTTTATGTTTCCGTTTCTTGTACTGTCTTTTTTCTTTTCTTGGTACTACTTCATCCTGCTTGAGACAACGTACGGATTAGTATTAAACGAACGTGTAATATTTTACAAGTGAAAATGTACTACGATTATCGAATGTGCCGGGTCGGTCCGAACAGTCCTGGATTTATAACTACGTCCGGGGCCGTGTCCGAGATTTTTAAACGATTTATAATTTCATTTATGGAAGTAACAAGGAACAAATAACATGAAATAGATGCGATACTCACTTTACAAACTTTGTTTGCCCAATTTTGATGGACACCGAACTGATTTGTAAACAGTGGAGCAAAAGCTGGCCTCGGTGTCTTCAGCGCCGATACTTCCGCCAATATTTGCCCGTTAAAGTCTTGTGCTTGGTATCTGTAAACATTTTTCAGTTGCATCAGTGTTCAAATACAATTTTCGTAAGGGAGAGAAAGATAAATTTCTCGTACCTTTTCTCGTAGACTTCGATTGTAAGATGTAAGTGTTCCCGTTTGGTCTTCTCTCTTCGTTTTACCATCTCGAGAAGAGTTACTGCTCTACTAAGATCCCTACGAAGTTTCAGCATTTTTTCATAACTAGTTTCGTCGTTCTTGCGATTTTTACGTGTTTGCATTTTTTCTGTTCTACGTCTAAACGCTAAATAAGGATTATTTGCAGCCGAACCAAACCGATGCTCTGTTTTCACTGTTAATAGGAGTGGATGTTGCTGTAACAAATCAAACAAAGAATTGTTAACACGATGCTTAACAAATCACGAACATCGTCGTGTAGTAATTGAAATTGATATAAATATAGTTTCAAAACTATATAACAGTGATATTTACTACAACAATTTTACTGTCATTCGAAATACGATGCTGGACGCTTACTGTCTTAAGACGTTTATTCAGCCAGTAATCAAAAACAGCAATAATTAAATCATCGTCTTCTTTCAGAAGTGCTTTAGCTTCGTTAAGGGTGACAACAGTTTGCCCAGAACTTTTCTCCAACCGATCCATCATTTCTTCGAATTGAAGAGGAGTTAAGTCCATTTTACGGCTTTGTACTGCAACCCACTTTTCATCTTCCGAATCCATATCGTAATCCGGAATATCTTGTTCCATTGCAAATGCTTAAAACCAAGATGCATGCGATTATTCAGTCGAATGTTATATTTCAATATTCTTTCTAGTCTATTCGCTTACGTTGCATGTGTATAAGTTGACGAGGTAGCTTATAATCAGCTGGATATATTTTGTCATAAGCTTCCGCATCTGCCAAGTCGGTTACTTCGGGAGTAGGAATGATTAGACCCGTACATATTGCTCGTTGCAAGTGATGTTCCTTCACAAATAATCAAAATAACATTAGACTTGGCGTTTCACAAAATATTCTCGCCTTATGTTGTTACTAGACTGTGGATCTTTATGCAAAAGAAAAATTGTCTGTAATAATCTTCAAGTTTTAAAATTTTTCAATCAATTTTGCTATAAATGCATAAAAACCCGCAGTCTATTTATTACTCTCTTGTAACAAGTAAAACAAGATATAAAATATAATATAATTCCAATATTTCAAGGCATAAAAATAATATTCTCCTAAAGTTTACGATCTAACGCAAATATATCGAGCGTATACCATTATTATATGTTTACAACATACGAATGACTACGTTTAACTAATACAAATTTGTACCAAGCCTCAGAAACACATAAAAAACAGAAAACGCTGCTATAACAATTGATCCGCACAACATTTCAACGTTTCTGTTACTCCGAAAGCCGATTGCCATTGTAGGCAATCATTATCGACAAAGAAACACGAACAATTGTTGTTCCCTAAGAACCTTCTACTCTCATGAAAGAATCATTCAACAAACAAAGTAGCACGCACAGTGATACACGACGAAAGCCACGGTGACATACGTTAAATAGAAAAACTTGAGATTGTCATTGCACCGAATAGCAACGTTGAAGTAACAATTTTCACTGTGCAATTGATGGGGAACGAGGCGGTGACAGCTGTCGATAACGTTTGTGATCGGTGCACCAATGTTCGAGGAACAAGAATCACAGTGAAAATCTAGTCGGCAATTACGTTTAACGTTGTAAATTATAAAATTTGTTCTCATAATAATGGTAAGCGGACTGCCATCTGCCGGTTGTTTACGAAGATGCGCCTGAGGGTAAGATGGCGGACAGGGAAAACATGCTGGAAGAAGTCCGAACAGTTCGACTTACACATTCCTCCTCCTTTTCCATGCCGCTGGGCATTTGGGGCACAGCACGGTTAATGGCCGAGTAATCTGGCAGATCCGGTA
Source organism: Lasioglossum oenotherae (assembly GCA_028455765.1). NCBI lineage: Eukaryota > Metazoa > Arthropoda > Insecta > Hymenoptera > Halictidae > Lasioglossum > Lasioglossum oenotherae. The sequence goes on along the minus strand of CM052293.1, from coordinate 12,570,345 downwards.
GTTCCTCGGCCATGTAAATCGGCATGGGCTTGGAAACGTCCAGGGCGCGGGCCCTGAACGACAGCTTGCTCATCCTGAGGCGGCTGGCTCGCGTGTTGACAACCGAGTTGGCTGGTGTCGAACCGTGAGGCCAGTCGGGTCGGCTCGGGCCTCGGGCTTGCGGAACGTGAACCTGACTGGGCCTGGCTGGGGGCCCTGCGCCCGTAATACCCGGCACAGAGAGCGGTCAGGGCCTCATCGTTCTTCGGCCATCGCGCTGGAACACGGTCACTCAGTCACCAAACGAGATATATCACTTTGAAAACATGTTTGCGTGACACGGTCCCTGCTCAAAGCCATCATGGCCGACGCACAGCCATTTAACACGTTCAGCTCGAGCAGTTCTCCGATGCGACGTGCGCCGCGCGGGAATCGGCGAGCTACCGCCACCGGTCGACTCACCGATGCTCATTGGTTGACAAGTTTCATTTCGAACGCAAGCCTCGTTCACACTGTCCTACAATCTTTTACCTTACCTTCCCTTTTCCGAAAATTGTACCGAGGAAAATTGGACCGTCAGAGCTGGATAAAGTGTTTTAAACACTATTTGAATAAATGTAAATGTCAAATTTTATCAGAGAAAACATTCTTATTTTGATAATCTAGTCAATATGTATATAATATTTTCGAACTTGATTTTCTTGCGAACGAGGCGTTAAGCGAATAAAATTTTTCCATATTTTTTATTCATCTTCTCATGTAGAACTTCATTTATTTTAAATTCTTTGCTATTTGAAATAGTATTCTACCTAGCTCTGATGATATGCTCTCCATCCAAGCTTTGCTGTCCAGTTCCGAAAAGTATGAACAAATTAAAGTACTTCCGAAAAGAAACCTCATTTTTGTTACAAATGTTTCAATAAAATCCATCGTAACCCTTTCAACAATATCATGCGGATTGTAAGATATTTTTAAATTTACTACTGTCGCCGCCTATATAAATGGTGAGTTTAGTGACCGTTCACAGGTACAAGCATATGGTTTTATTAAGAAAAAATAATTTTATTTTTTTGCTCGACACTATATTACATAAAATGTCTGTGAAAATCGCGAATATTCGAATGTTGAAAAAACAATAATGGTAATTGAAATTTTGAAATTGTTTCGAATGAAAAAAGCGCGGTAATTTCGACTGACAATCATTTCCGTTTTATCCGTGGTTTGATAAAAATAATTCTGCTAAAAAAATGGAATAGCAGAAATGAATTTGTAACTTGTTATTGTCACGAAATAAACAAGTTACGTTTGTTTTCATGGTATTGATACTTTGCGCACGCGTCGCATTCATGCGAACACTTTGAATTTTCGATTTACTTGCACGAATAAAAATCTATATAAGCGCTATTCTGTCCATTATTCTTTAAAGCTCTAGAATCAAAAGTAACCGAACAAAGTTTAAAGCAAAAGTAACAAATAGAAACTTGATATAATTACAAGTTGCGGTTTTTTCTTCTTATCGCGTTTTCATATATGTTCAAATGAAACGATATCCTTGGAACAAGAACAATATGAACAAGGCGTAGCCGAACGATGGAAACACGAACAATAAATTAAATGACATGGCGTATATAAGGATGTTATAGTCGTGGGGAAGAATTTTTCAACTCTGTTATCAAGATGAAAAATTTAGGTTATATGTAACAGTGGAAACGCATCGAGGCTGACACGGTGTGAAATTCCGGTTGGAAGTGAACGTAGTACAACGAAACAAGCATTGTTTCTTGTATTTGACTGTGATAATTTATTGCGTGGAGGCTATCATATTCCCGCGTCTCGACATGGCGCATACCATTGCAATTTTATCCGTGATACCTAGGTTATCTTACCATCTTCGCATGCAACTTCCAAACTTAACGATATTTGATGTCGCGCCAGGTATTATTTTTGACATACACTTTCTCTCATGCCCGTAGAGCGTGAATTCCATCGGCCCACGAGAGTTTTCGCAGTGAGCACGTGTTGAAACGCACTAACACTACGACCCCTTGTACACTGAATTTGCGCATTTCGTCGTGTACAGTTTGGCGGAAAAACCCACCCCGTTCAAATATTTGGCGCATATTTCAAACAGATCCTCCGACGAATGATTCACGGCCTAATTTTAAAGAATTCTCGCAGGGAACAATTTATTTACGCGACTCTTTATTTTGTCGTATACAGTTGGGGGGGGGGAGCAATATTTAGTGGACATTCTTAAAAATCGCATTACTTTTTTCAAATTGGTCCAAAGGACGAATTTTCTAAAAATGTTAGACCGACTAGTTTGCTAGAGAATGAGTAAACAAAAATTTTTTAGATTGCAATTGGTAGGAATTGTAAAAGATTTGAAAAATTATGTTTTTTCTTCGTAACTTGTATGCATAATGAAAGTCTCATCGAAATTGGTCAACATTGTAATGAGCTACATACGTTTAAAATTTTTGTAGCTCAATGCAACATTAACAGATTTCCTACCGAAATCTACAAAACGCATTTTTTAAATTATCGTTAACAGGCTCAGATAAAAAAAGTTGAAAAAACATCATTCTTAAAACTTGTACAGGACAATGCGTCTCTCCTAACTTGTCCATTATTGCAGATAAAGACGATACGTTGAAAAAATTGAAAGAGGCGGACATACTGGTGACCGAGTGCTGCTTTTTTGTACCATATATGGACAAATTGCCATCTTTGAAATGGGTACAAGCTACATCAGCTGGTGTTGAAAAATTAATGCCACACTTGAAAAATAACAGTGTTAATTATACTGTTACCCGTTTCTCTGATCAATCGTTTGGCATGGCTATGGGAGAGTACGTGGTAGCTCATATTTTCAATTTCGAACGTGATCAGAGACAACAATACGATAATCAAAGAAACAGTCAATGGGGAATAGATGGAAAAATTTCGGACCACAGATTGATCTGTGATCTATCTGTGGGCATTTTAGGCTTGGGAAATATTGGAAAATCGAGTGAGTGATACTGTAATCTTCTTACAGTAATTATATAGGTCCTGTTTATTTTTGTAAACAGTTTTTCACTTGTTTGTTCAGTTGCAGAGAAATTAAAAGCTTTCGGGGCCACTGTGTGGGGCGTCACGAGGACACAACTTAAAGAAAAGTTAGACTATTTAGATGAACATAGAACGATTGAATGTTTACCTGAGATGTTAAAACAATGTGATTACATTGTTAACGTTCTGCCATCCACGCCCAACACCTTGGGTCTATTAAATGGGAACATGCTAGAAAATTGCAAGGACCATGGTACCGTTTTCATCAATGTGGGTCGAGGCGGAATTATTAAAGAAGCTGACTTAGTAAACGCTATTCAGCAACAATGGATCTCAGGAGCAATACTGGACGTTCATGAAAAAGAACCACTGCCAAAAGATAGTAAATTATGGGCATTACCACAAGTAAATCTTCTACGCTTTACATAGAATAGAAAATATATTATTAAACTAACTTAAATCATTTCAATCAATACATCTTCATCCAGGTCACTATTTCGCCGCACATTTCTGGCGTAACTCGTCCTCAGGATGTCGCACGATTTTTTGCTAAGAACTACCAGAAATTCATCAACGGCGAAGACTTGTTAAACAGAGTAAACGTACCTGAAGGCTATTAATTATATTCATCGATGAAACAATGATCAAATAAAAAAATAAACATTTTCTTGCAATTTATAAAGCTTAATAAACATTAATATGAAAATTGTAGTTTGAATCGATGAAACATAATGATCAAACAAAAAAATAAACATTTTCTTACAATTTATAAAGCTTAACAAACATTAATATGAAGATGGTAGTTTGAATAATTTATTATGTATATATATATATATATATATATATATATATATATATATA